>PVKP010033168.1:0-25253 GCA_004027715.1 Plecturocebus donacophilus | reverse complement strand
ATAGTAATAATATGTGGAATCAAATGAAATTCCTCCAGCAGACTCAATTCCTCTTTAGGCATTTTCTGATTTACATTTTCCTGTTGTGTTCTTAAATGAAAGAACTTTCAGTTACTGCATGTTATTTAGCTTCAGCCTGAATTTTAAAAGTGAGTTATAAGTAGGTTAGAAGGAGACTGTTGCTTCCCCCTAAGACCTCCTCCACACAGGGTGTTCCTGAGTGTATTATCTGTATTCTGCAGCAGGGAGGAACACTTTGTGAGCGGCATCATCGAAGATAGGCTGCTTTGTGCATCTGAGATATTTCTCTTTGTTATAATGGATGCCTAGTAATAATTATGACTTGTCTTGAGCAAGGTTTAACATTTTTCTAAGCACCAAGTTCTAGGGAGGGTTTGACGTTTAAAATTCCTTTCCAAATAGCCATTGTGTTTATTCAGAATTTTATGTCTTAAATAAACTTGTTAAAGTATGCTGGAAGAATATATACCATATGCTATGTATATAAAGTTTTAAAATGTACTACACAAAATGTACATATATACTAAATTATAAGGAAAAATAACATGAAGATTTTATATTTAAGTTTGAATAGTTAATTCAAATTAATGTTATGTGTGTTTTAGTTTGAAGGCCAACTTAAAAACAGTTTGCATTTAGACACAAGATATATTGTGTAAATTATTTTATTCAAAATGTTTTCATGGTATGAACATTGCAAACTGGACATTGTGTCTGATCTTTTGATCTAATAGATCAGAGAAAAACTTGCATATTCTTATAGAATAATTTACAACCTGTTAGTCTTAAGAATAAACTGAAAGGAAGATGTAACACTCATCTACCCTTGGTAGAACAGAACAGTTACACATCGTTAACTGTGTTTGATTGTTGGGTAGGTGATGGACACTAGGTTCTCTGCAGCTGCTCTGCGACTCCTCCACTCCCTCCACTCCCTCCCCACCCTGTCCCCATTTAGGGTTATTTCACTAAGCATCAGAGCCAGAGGATAGGGCAGGGAAGCCAATGTATAAGGAAATGGATGATTTCCTTCATTCTTCCTTCATGGTTCAGGGAACACTTACTCCTTATTCCCTAGATAGTGGGGATAATTTATCTAATACATTTACAAGTGAGAGCAGAGATGTACTAAAGATATGCTAGGAAAGCACTAATAACTCTTAGACTCCTATAAAGAATGAGCTAGATCCTTCTGGTTGAAAAATACTGGGTAAAAATGAAATCATTTTTTCCAAGCCACTCATTTAATAAATGTTATTTCAGGAGCCTACTACCATGCTTACAGCTGATTATTAGGTTTATGTTCAGTTCTGTTTAGGAAGGAGAGGTCACAGGAAGCTCAAGATGGACTTATGTGCAGTAAAATATGAAGAGTCGTTTTGGACATTGACCTAGAATGGAATAGCACTAACCCCTGGTGGAATTGTAATTGTGGCAGCTTATGCTTATTATAGCTTAGGTAAATATTGACCAATATGAATGGATAAGATAGCTGCATTTTGCCCAAGTTTATGATACAGAGTATGAATCATGTGAGTAATGAATTGAATTTATTCTTAAGGATTATTAGTTTGGGAGGCAGCTTGGCATGATGAAAGGTGAACACCCTTAGTTATAATTAACTGGAATTTTTCTTAACATGACTTAAGGAGACAGGATTGACCTATGGAGAACAGAGTTCTATTTGGTTTGTGTATAGTTGAATATATATGAGTAAATAACATGAGCCAAGTTTGGCATATAGGAAATGAGAAGGGAGTAGAGCTAGTTTGGTTGGGATACAAATTTTAATCCAGGAGAGTGCTGATAAGAAGCCGTAGTAAAAACGACCAAAGATCAAAGGTGCAAGTTATCAGTCCTGCTTTGTTGATAGTTGCTTAAAGGTTTTTTGTGTTTTGTTTTGTTTTTTTTGTGGTAGTTTTTTTTTGTTTTTGTTTTTTTTTATAGGTATAGCAGGAGTGTGGGGGACCTTATATCAAGGTGGACAAGTGTTACTTATGTGAACAGTTGGGTAAAATAGTTTGAGGGCTCGTTCTGTTGTTTATACACTTGGTTTTTTACTCAGTCATGGTGGTTTTCAAATCTTAATTTGTGTGGTGTTTGCTCCTAAGAATACTTCTTCTAAAGACTATAAATGAGTCTTTGTGTGCATATTGAATCTTAGATCCCAACACTAGAATCCTTTTCTATTGGCTCTGTTTTCATAAACACTGTTCACCAATTATATGTTTCTGCTACTGTACTTTGATATATTTTCATACAAACTATTGAACTATTTATAAAACAAGACATAAAGATGTAACAGAGAAGGCAGGAAATGCTTGACATTTGTGTGCCATATCTTACTCTCTGCTTCCTGTCAGTTAAACCACGACGAGAGGAACAGAGACACAGATGTACAATTGCTGCTTTAATTTGCCACTGGGGAGACCAGTTAAGCAAAAAGCTTGTTTCATTAAACTTTTGTCACTTGTTGATTCGAAGAACATTGTAGACTTGTTTGGTATTATATGGATTGTATGCATCATGTGGCAATTAGATATTTGCTATAGCACCTAATAGGTACATATAACTTTTACATATTTAAAAGGTATTTACTTTTGTGACATTTTTTAGGCAATAAAAAATTGGCATTTGAATTCATATATATTTGTATCAATTCACTATAAAATGTTGGGTTAATATTTTGATCTTGAAATTTTAGTATCTAATTATTAACTTTTATAAGTATATCAGGATTCTGTAAAGCTTTCAAAGCATTTTGTAGTTTACAAAGTAAATTCTTGGTACAACTTCAAAATGAAAGATGAATGGAAAGTTATAGAGGTTGACTTCTCTCTGTAACTAACTACAGTTGGTAAATACAGTTAGTAAATGACAAAACTACAACTTGAATGCAGGTGTTCTGATGCTAGATCCTGTATTCCTAATGTTAGGGAAAAGGTTTGTTTTCATTAAATTACTGTTCTACCTATTTCTCAGTGATTCAAACTTTTAGGATCAACTCTGCTTATTCATCCTAGAATATCCCCCACCCCTTTTCCTATCATGTTCTCTCTCCTTAGAAAAAATAGATGTTACTTATTTCTAAAGAAATAGCCCACATGTCACTTCCTTATGAAGTTTTTTCAGGTTCTCACAGGGATTTATCCTTTTCTATTCCATCATCTTTTGGTTGACTCGTTTATTTACATTGTTTTGTAGTTATCTGTTTACATTTTTTCTTTTTAGGCATTGAACCACTTTGGGTCAAGGATCATATCTTATCTTTATTTTTATATACCCAGTACATAGCATATAGATTTCATAAATACTTGTTGGAAGAATAAATACATGCCTGATATTTATTTTCTTTTTTCTAGAATCATAAGCTGGCTAAAGAACTATAATGTGGATCTTTTCTACAAGTTGCCTTTATGGTTTATTTCTAAGAAATAATTTTATTATAAAAGTCATTTCCTGCTTCAGCCCTACCCACCCCCAGTTTGTTTTTGCTGTTTATGGGAATGAGATATCTTAGTGAAATTATTAGTGTTTTCATCCTAGTCAAAAGTGGAGATAATATATTGGTCCATTTAAAAGTATAGCTAAAGAGCTTAATTATTTTAGATTGCTAAGCATCAACAATCTCTCACTTTTGGCTTTAATCTGGAAAAAAAGGTCTAGACCTTCATTCTAGTCTTGATATCTCCACTGAATAAATGGAAAGAAGAATTCTCTTTACTACTTTTTGCTTCTTCCTGTATTATTTTCTTTTGTCACCAAATTTTTTGTGCCTCGGTGATTGGAGGGTTATAAATTGCAGTGGTCTTGTCAACAGAGCAATAATTTTCACAAGTAGGACTTTAGCTTAGATCTGCCTATTCTAGGAATGTCTTACAAAGTTTCCCTATTAACAGTGTTTCCAGCTGAAAATTGATAGAAGTTACTGTATTTTTTAAACAATTAAATCTAAATGATCGAAGTCAGATCTAAGGATTTAGTTTTTAAAGATTGAAGGAAAAATTATGAAGCTATATGAGTTTAATTTTTAAGGAGTTTTAGAAGAACCAAATCGTTGTTTTGTTTATTAAAACTTAGACGTGAAAAATTGTTTCTAGGGTTTTTGAGTGTCCTTTTACATGTGAGACCTCCTTTTTTTGTGCTGTTGGGGGGTGTTGATGTATTTCTAAGTTTGAATCAGAAAAATACATGTATGTATGTCACTTTGAGGATAGTCAGTGAAGCTTAGCTTACCACCAGTTGGTTCTGAGAAGCAAGTGCATCCTGTGAAATTCTATAGAATGCTAAAACAAACATAGAAAACACTTATATTTTACCATCTTAATAAAGAATTTTAGTAAGCAAAAATTTTTATTAAGAAAATAAAATGTCCTTTGATCTTGACCTAGTTTAACTTTTTAACACACACTGTACTTAATATTCTTTTAAATTGTGTTTATTAATAACATGGAAAAATTTATTATGTGTCTTTTTATTCAGGCTTGTAATCTTAGAGATGGGATGTAGTAAATAATTACTGAATTACATGGGAGAGTGAACTTTGTGCCCATTTCTGCTATAGCATAGTTATTACTGTGACTTGCATTTGCCCTGGTTGATAGATTGTGATCGCCTGTAGGGAAAGCCTTCTTAGCCACTTGTTGCTTTCCTGCCCTTCTTCTGCAGGTAGGTCCCTAAAGAGTGCTTGTCCGAAAGAATATAAACAACATTGATTTCTCTTTTTTTTGAAATGAGACTTGCTTTTTTGTTTTGTTTTTTGAGATAAGGTCTTGCTCTGTCACCCAGGGTGGAGTGCAGTGGCGCCATCATGGCTTTCACTTCAGCCTCCCAAGTAGCTGGGACAACCAGCTCATCCCACCATGCTCAGCTGATTTTTAATTTTTGTAGAATTGGGATCTCGCCATGTTGCTCAGGCTGGTGTCAAACTCCGGGCCTCAAATGATCCTCCCACTTTGGCCTCCCAAAGTATTGGGATTTTAGGCATGAGCCACTGCACCTGGCCCTGATATGATTTCTGAAGGCCATCTACTATTAATATATAGGAAAAAACAATATAGAAAGAATTATTTCTTCTTCTCCAAGGTATTTCTGTTTATAAAGGGGATGTTTTATAAAATCCCAGTACACTTTTATTTGTTGTCACATTTCAGTTGGCTCAAAATCAAATTAAATCAAAATGAAGGCTTTGAGGTTACCCCCAAGTAAATCAGCTTTACCTGGAACAGTCTGCTTTTGTATTTATCTGTATCTATTTCCTCCCAAGATTTTGCCTTCCCCTCACCTTATATACTCACAGATTGTCTCTGAAAGGTAAAAAAAAAAACAAAACAAAACAAAAAACTTCTCTCCACAACTTTTATTCCCCTCCTTAATGCAGGAGAGGTCACATTTTCTGTGTCCAGTTCTCAGGGATTGGAGTGTGACTAGGAGTAGATATTAAAGGAGAGAGGCAGAAGTTTCTATTCATGGGTTCTAAGATAAGAGCCTACTATATTGCCTAACAGTCCCACCCCAGCTTTTTTTTTGAAACAAGGTCTTGCTGTTTTGCCCTGGCTGGAGTGAGTGGCTGTGTGATCTCAGTGCATGGTGTTCAGCTTGAACTGTTGGGCTGAAGTGGTCTTCCTGCTGCATCCCCCTGCTACGGGAGCGTGCCACTGCACTTGGCTTCACATTTTTACAGCAGAATATTTTGAGGGGGAACAGAATGTTGTGATTAAAATCACTAGATTCTAAGCCCTATAAGGGCAGAAATTTTGGTTGGTTTGTTCACTGCTGTATTCCCAGCACTTAGAACAGGGTCTCACACATTCTATGTATGTTCTTATGCCAACTATGCTGTTTTGGTTATAACAGCTTCATAGTATATTTTAAAGTCTTGTAGTGTGGTGCTTCCAGCTTTGTTATTTGCTATTTGAAATCTTTTATGGTTTCATATAAAATTTTTTCAAATTTTTAAAAATTTATCATATTAAAAAAGAGATGGGGGTCTCACTATGTTGCCTGCATTGGTCTCAAACTCCTGGGCTCAAGTGATCTTCCCATCTTGGCATCTCAAAGTGCTGGGATTACAGGCACGGGCCACCATGACCAGCCTCCATATAAATTGAAAAACAATTGTTTTTTCTATTTCTGTGAAGAATGTCTTTGATATTTTGATACAGATTGCATTGAATCTGTAAATTGCTTTGAGTAGTATCTAATTATTTATTTTATGATTTATTATTATCATCTCTTTCCTAATCTCCTTGAGGACGTGTCAGATTTTTATATCTATGCAGAGACATCAGCAGTTTATTAGAGATGTTTAAGGATTAAATAAAAAGCAGTATACCATATATGTTTTACTTTGTAAACCATAAAGAACTTATTAGACATTAGGTATCACTGACAAATAATAATATAAATAAGCCTTATTGTGATATTGTACAATTCCCAATGTGTCTTTATAGTATTTTTTAAAATCTACTAAATGCCTGTTAAATCTATTGAGACAACTTTGAATTCTTGAAATTTCCAAGAGTACAACAAAGCTGTAAAGCAGAAAACACCTCTAATAAAGAGCCAGGTTTGACCAGCACTTTGGGAGGCCTAGGCAAGTGCATCACTTGAGGTCAGGAGTGATGAACTCAAGACCAGCCTGGCCAACATGGTGAAACCTTGTCTCTACTAAAAATACAAAAATTAGCCAGGCATGGTGGTGCACCTGTAGTCCCAGCTACTCGGGAGCGTGAGGCAGGAGAATCACTGGAGCCTAGGAGGCAGAGGTTACAGTGAGCCGAGATGGAGACATTGTGCTTAGCCTGGCAAACGGACTAAGACTCTGTCTCAAAACAAAACAAAGCCAGGTTCATTGCAGCCTCATTGGGTCAACTAAATATTTTCACAGAAGCATCTTCCGAATGTCACCTTGTAAGAAAATGAAGATTTTATGAATGCTGATGATAGTCTGTATTTCAGTGACAGAGAAAGAAAGGTGAATCTGTTATTTATATCACATCTTTCTTCATTGAATAACTAAGTCAGCAACATCTATCCAAAATATTTAACTGACGAGATACAGTCATCCAAAGATGCAACCGTTCATATATTTTAAAGTTACACTGGTGTTCAAGTGAATCAGATAGTTTTGATGTTCAGTAGAATAATGTGTAAGAAGGATTATGTGGTATTTAGTCTAGGTTTTCGAAAATCTTATTTTCCTATTTCTCTCTTCTTCCAATTCTTAGGTAAAGAACAAAAACATGACGTAAATTAAGTGATTTAAAGAATTTTAGGCCAGGTGCAGTGGCTCATGCCTGTAATCCCAGCACTTTGAGAGGCCGAGGCAGGCGGATCACCTGAGGTCAGACCAGCATGACCAGCATGGAGAAACCCTGCCTCTACTAACAACACACAAAAAATTAGCCAGGAAGGGTGGTACATGCCTGTAATCCCAGCTACTTGGCAGGCTGAGGCAGGAGAATGGCTTGAACCCGGGAGGCAGAGGTTGCGGTGAGCCAAGATCGCGCCATTGCACTCCAGCCTGGGCAAAAAGAGAAGAACTCCATCTCAAAAAAAAAAAAAAAAAAAAAAAAAAATAGTTTTCCCACACCCTGAGCAGAATAAAAACCACTGTTGAGAATCTCTATTTTAAGTAATTAATGAAGAATGTAGGAGGGCAGTATACACATTGGTGATGGGAAGTTTTCAGTGTAGCAGTCAAGCTGTGGAATGTTTGTTTAAACTGTCATCATTTTTGGATGGTGTTTGCCATATCCTACTTATGTGACTTGCTTTGGGCTTTGTAGTCATAGATCACACCCTGTTGTTGCAACCCAGTTTGATAACCTCCAGGAACTGTTTTACTTCTCAAATCATGCCTAAATTCTACTGCCCGACTTTTTATTTCCCATTGTGAAAGAGTTAACAGCTCTTAATCAGGCTGTTAATAATCTTTAAACTTTGGTCATTTTTGAGTCTCTGCATTCTTTTGTGTCAGCATTCACGTACCACGGTATATTTTACTATCTTTTCCTTTCCCCTTTAGTCTCCCCAACCTACCTTCCTCATGCAGTTCCCACGTTATCTGTGAAGTGTTTTCTTTACCTGTTTGACCATCTCCTCTTCTGAAATACTGCTGTCCAGCTTTTTTAGCACTTAATACAACTTTGGGGCATTTAGTTGTTCTCTTGGTCTTGTTTTCTGCACTAGATTGTAAATTTCATGGGAACAAGAGCCACGTATTATCTTTACATTTTCCACAGTGCTGAGCCTAGGGGAAATTCAATAAATACTTAACCTTTTACCGCAAAGTTAATCAGTAATAGCAGAAGTGCCTCTAAAATTGGATATTTAGGATCTTTTGATTAGTTCTAGATATGCCTCAAATAAACATAACTAAAGTATTCCTTTTTTTTTGTTTTTGAGATGGAGTCTTGCTCTGTCACCCAGGCTAAAGTGCCTCAGCTTTCTGAGTACCTGGGACTGCAGATGTGCACCACTCTGCATGGCTAATTTTTGTATTTTTTAGTAGAAACGGGATTTTGCCATGTTGGCCAGCTGATCTTGAACTCCTGGCCTCAAATACTCCTGCCTGCCTTGGCCTCCATAAAACTGTTTTCTATTAGAGAAAACCTAATGCTAGGGTATTTGATGTACTTTAGTTAACAGTAACTGAAATGGATTCAAATGATTTAAAAATTTATTGAGAAATTTTATTATGGAAGATCAAAGTCTAAATCTTTATTCTGTATATGTTTTACTTATTAATGGTAAAGTTTGCTTCTATCTAAGATTTGTACAATAGTAAAATATAAAATTAATGTATAATTTATAAATACTAAGTACAGGCATACATCACTTAATGACTGGGATACATTCTGAGAAATGGATCATTAGGTGATTTTGTCCTTTTGCAAAAAATCACAGAATGTACCTACACAAACCTAGATGGTGTAGCCTACTATACATCTAGGCTATATGGTATAGCTGTTGCTTCTAGGCTGCAAACCTGTACAGTATGTTACTGTATTGAATATTATAGGTAATTTTAACACAATGGCAAGTATTTGTGTATTTAAACACTCATAGAAAAGGTGCAGTAAAAACATGGTATTACCATCTTATTTTCCTATCTGCTCTAGTGTTCACCAGAATGTTATGTGGCAAATGACTGTATATATCTCACAGTACTAAGCCCATGCCCTTCCACGTTTTTATTTCTCATCTTATGGTTTTGCTGCTTCGTTTTTGGGTTTTTTTTTTTGAGATGGGTCTCTCTGTCTCGCAGGCTGTACAGTGATGCTATCTCAGCTCATTGCAACCTCCGCCTCCTGGCCTGAAGTGATCCTCCCGCCTTAATCTCCCGAGTAGGTGGGACTGCAGCAGGCTCACACCACCACACCCAGCCAATTTTGTATTTTTGTAGAGATGAGGTTTCACCTTTTTGCTCAGGCTGGTCTCGAACTCCTGGGCTTATGTGATCTGCCCACCTTGGCCTCCCAAAGTGCTGGGATTACAGGCATGAGCCACTGTGCCCCGCCTGCTTCTTGTTTTTTGGTTTCATTTTAGTTTAGAAGCTTAGGGAATTGCCAGACAGTTATAAAGATGGTTATAGGAAGAATCCCATTTTAAAGATCCTGATATGAAACATCAGAACTCTTTGATGATATCCAAGCTGATTTAAAATAGTTTTATATAATTTAAAGGAAAAAAGGGAATCGAGCATGGTGGCTCACACCTGTAATCCCAGCACTTTAGGAGTCCAAGGTGGGAGGAACATTTGAGCCTGGGAGTTTGAGACCAGCCTGGGCAACAGATCAAGACCCCATCTCAAAAAAAAAAAAAAAAAAAAAAAAAAAGATTAAAATAATAAAGAAGAAAAGAGGTAGACTGTCAAAAGAGATCATTCAGGGTTTTTTTTTCCACACATGGGGAGCAGGAAGTTTTGTGCACAAGGAATCTTAAAGTCTTTCAAATGTGTTGGTAACTTGGGAAAAGATGGAAATGTTTATTTCCCTTAAGATTATGTCCTTATACCTGGTTGCACTGTGACTTGAAAGAGGATCCTAAAATGTCACAGGAACAAAAGGTTGTGATTGTCAGAGAATAGTCGGAAAGGTCTGATTCTGTGGCAGTGAGTACAGAGAGAAAGCCTAGATTAAGGTGGTATTTATTGAGTTCTTGGTGGGATTAAGTCAGGGCTAACTTTGGCTTCTTTAATAATGGAATAGGGAAGTGGGGGAACTATAAAATGCAGAAATGCTGGAACATTGTTTTTGAGATGATAGGGAAGAGTAATAAAATTGTGTTGGAGCTGTACTTTTTTTAAAAAAAAAAATAGACTTTATTTTTAGAGCCATTTTAGATTCACAGTAAAATTGAGAGGAAAGTAAAAGATTTACTGTATATCTCCTGCCCCTGTGCATGCATAACCTCCCCATTACCAGCCTCCTGCTAACCAGTGTCTGCACCAGAGCAGTGCACTTGTTGCAGTTGATGAGCCTACACTGACACATTGTCACTCGATATTCATAGTTTACATTAGGGTTCACTTGTGGTGGTGTACATTTTATGGATTTGGGCAAATGTCACTTAGTAACAAGCATTTAAGTTTCCACATGTCTTTTTGTGGCTTGACAGCTTATTTCTCTTTAGTGCTGAATAGTATTTCATTATGTGGATGCACCACAGTTTTATTAATTCACCTACTGAAGGATATCTTGGTTGCTTACAAGTTTTGTCAATTATGAATAAAGCTGCTATAAACATCCATGTGCAGGTTTTGTGTGGACATAAGTTTTTACTTCCTTTGGGTAAATACCAAGGAGCACAGCTCTATGGTGTAAGAGTATCTTTCGTTTTGTAAGAAACTGCCAAACTGTCTTCCAAAGTGTACCATTTTGCTTTCCCACCAGCAGTGAATGAGAGCTCCTGTTGTTCCACATACTCATCAGCTTTTGGTGTTGTCGATGTTCTGGATTTTGGCCCTTCTAGTAGGTTTGTAGTGGCACCTCACTGTCATTTTAGTTTGTATTTCCCCAGTGACAGATGATGTGGAGCATCTTTTCATATGCTAATCTGTGTATCTTCTTTGCTGAGGTGTCTGTTAAGGTCTTTGGCCCATTTTATTTTTTTATTTATTTTTGAGATGGAGTTTCACTCTTGCTGCCCAGGTTGGAGTGCAGTGGCACTCACCGGAACCCCCGCCTCCCAGGTTAAAGCAGTTCTCCTGCCTTGGCCTTCTGAGTAGCTTGGATTACAGGCATGTGCCACCACGCCTGGCTAATTTTGTATTTTTCGTAGAGACAGGGTTTCTCCATGTTGGTCAGGCTGGTCTTGAACTCCCGACCTCAGGTGACCCACCCACCTCAGCCTCCCAAAGTGCTGGGATTACAGGCATGAGCCGCCACACCTGGCTGGCCCGTTTTGAAATCAGGCTATTTTCTCTGAGTTTTGAGAGGTCCTTGCATATTTTAGATAACAGTCCTTTCATCTGTGGTTTGTAAAGAGCAAAAATTTTTAATTTTGGTGAGGTCCAGCTCATCAATTCCTTCTTTCATGCATCCTGCATTTGGCATCTTAAAAGGCCATCAACAAACTCATGTTCATCTAGAATTTTCTCTTGTGCTATATTCTAGGAATTGTATTGTTTTCCATTTTCCATTTAGGCTTACGATCCATTCTGAGTTAATACTTGTGAAGGGTATAAGATCTGTGTCTAGATTCTTTTTGTTTTTTTCATGTGGATGTCCAGTTTTTCTATCACTGTTGGTTGAAAAGACTGTCTTTTCTCCATTGTATTGCTTTTGTCCTTTGACAAAGATGATTGACTGCATTTATGTGGTGCCATTATCTGTGCTCTCTATTCTGTTCCACTGGTCTATTTTGTTTTTTCATCAGTACCTTACTGTCTTGATTACTATAGGTTATAGGTGTACTTTTAAGCTTGATGCATAGAATATTTCCATTCACTTCTCCAGTTCAGGTGTTCAGACATCCTTTCTTATAAATCTGACTACCATTTCCTCACACCTTTGCCACATCATGAGGAGCTTTTTTAGCCTTATTAATAGATTTGGAGTTTTGCCTGTAGGTCATGGAAGCCATTAATTTGTTGTCAGAGATGTAAGTTGATCATCTTTTCACTTTAGGTAAATAACTTCTACTCCAGGCTGAAGAGCCACAGGAGTCGGTCTAGACTATAGGTAGTAAGGGCCCATCAAATAAATAAGTGAAAGAGCAAATCACCTAATAATGCAGTACATGAGCATGAAGTGATTTAGATAGCCTTTAAGTTTTGCTTTCAGTTGATGATGTGCCTCCATGTAAGAGTGAAACTTCTTAGAACAGAATACAGTTTCTACCAGAAGAGAGTTATGCTGTGTGGGAATTGGAGGTGAGGGAGGCGGGTCATGTAGCACAATCTCCTGGGGAACTTTGAAACAGCATATACCTGGCTTCTCACCCCTAATTAGTGCCAGCATGAAACACTGTTACTAATGGGAATCTGTTGTATTCTCAGATAGGGGAACCATTGCACCAGAGCATGTCTTTTCTAAGAAAATGGAAATATTAACCAGGAGAATAAAGGGCCACAGAAATGAAACAGAATTTCCTTGCAAGTTAAGTCTTGTTTGTTAAAGAGAGAAATTTTTTTAACTGCCCGAACAGGTTTTGCTGATAAAGACATTTTAGCATGTTTGTGTTTACTTTTTAATGAACAGAATTAAAACAGTATCTGACAACTGTTAAGATATTTCTCGTTTGTTTATTTCAGAGACTGAGTCTCACTTTGTCGCTCAGGCTGGAGTTCAGTGGCGTAATCTCAGCTCACTGCAATCTCCACCTCCCGGTTTCAAGTGATTCCTATACCTCAGCCTCTGAGTAGCTGGGATTGCAGGTGCCCTACCACAGCCGGGTAATTTTTTTATTTTTAGTAGAGGTGAGGTTTCACCATGTAGGCCAGGCTGGCCCTGAACTCCTGACATCAAATGATCTGCCCTCCTTGGCCTCCCAAAGTCTTGGGATTACAGGCGTGAGCCACTGTACCCGGCCAGTATTTCTCTTTTGATTTTGAATTCTGCTGTTTTCAGAACATGCTCAAAAAAAGAGTTAAACTTGAGACCACAGGTATGGACAGGTCTAGGTATTCAGTCTGTTTGGCTGTTTTGCAGGGTGCTATAAATGCTGCCTGAGTGTATTCTGATATCAGGTTAGCCCAAGTGACCAATGATAGGAAGTGAAGAACTATGTGAAAGAACTGGAATTTCAGGTTTGGGTAGTGAGTAATTGTGGCCCTGCCTTCAGAGTCCTGGAACTATTCACCTGGGTGTCAGCAAAAAGGCAAATACACAGAGAAGTCAGTCTGTTTAGTTTGATCATACTGATTTTTATTATTATTATTAGCACGGTTGAAGCTAAGGTGAGCTTGAACAAGTAGCCAAGACCTGTTTCAGGTTTGCTTAAGTCACCAGAAGCGTGACTGAGACATTCTATACAAAAATCATCAGTCTGTGCGTTATTTACATGAAAATAAAACTATACTTTTGATAAAGTCCTCAGTACTTCCCTCTGCTTACTCCCCCTCAATTAAAAAACACCTAATTTAAAGAACCCAGCCAGATGCAGTGGCTCATGGCTATATAATCCCAGCACTTTGGGAGGCCTGAGCTCTGAAGTTTGAGATCAGCCTGGATAAGATGGTGAGACCGCTTCTCTACAAAGGAAATTATGAAAAATTAGCCAGGTATGGTAGTGTACACCTATAGCCCCAGCTACTCAGGAGCTTGAAGTGGGAAGATCGCTTGAGGCCAGGGGTTTGAGGCCATAGTGAGCAAGGATCATGCCACTGCACTCCAGCCTGGGCAACAACAAGACCCTGTCCCTAAAAAATAAATAAAAATTAGCTCCTTGCTCGCTTGGCGCTGGCTCCTTGCCCAGTGGGTGCTGAAGTTGAGTGTATGCAGCAAACCAGCTCCACTAGAGGACTGAGCCGTGGAGCCCCGCTCCCCTGGGCCCATTGGTGTACTGCCCACACTTCCAGGTGACAGGCCAGTTGGGTCCTGAAGTAGCCAAAATGCGAAAAAGGCAGCAGTCCCAGAATGAAGGAACACCTGCTGTGTCTCAAGCGCCTGGAAACCAGAGGCCCAACAACACCTGTTGCTTTTGTTGGTGCTGTCGTTGCAGCTGCTCCTGCCTCACGGTTAGGGATGAAGAAAGAAGGGAAAATGCAGGAAGACCCACACGCACTACAGAAATGGAGAGTATCAAGTCCTAGAGGAATGCCAAAACCCCACTGCAGAGAAAGTTTTGTCCTGGTCTCAAAATTTTGACAAGATGATGAAGGCCCCAGAAGGAAGAAACCTTTTCAGAGAGTTCCTCTGAACAGAATACAGCGAATAGAACCTACTTTTCTGGCTTGCCTGTGAAGACTTAAAGAAAGAGCAGAACAAAAAAGTAATTGAAGAAAAGGCTAGAATGATATGTGAAGATTACATTTCTGTATTATCACCAAAAGAGGTCAGTCTTGATTCTAGAGTTAGATAATCAGTAGACATCTGTTGGATTCCGATCCTCACATGTATAGTCTTCTCTAGACCCAAGTGACATATTTTCTGATGAATTCAAGGGGATGTTCAAGACTTTGACTCTAATGAAAACACTTCAAAAGGCAAAATGTTGCCCTAACTGATAGAAGGTCCCAGTTGGGAACGGATTTTATTCCTATGACAAAAGCTCTAAGATGAGTAGGGAAAAGGAACACTATCAAGCATTAATGACAGTAACCAAATTTATTTTTTAATATGTCATATATGCAATGTGAAATTCATTCCCCCCTCGTTATTTCTCATATTAAATCTCATTTCAGAAATTTCAGAGTTTTAAAACTGTTGACTTATACCTAACTGCTATCACTGCATTACAGCTTTTAAATAATTAGAAATAAAGATTTTAGAATAATAAACAGATTGTGTTTCTGTTCTAGGCTTGGATACATTTCCTTTCTAAAGATGTAGCTCTTATTGCTGTATTAAAAGCACATATAGTGCTTACTAATGGAAATGTATGTCCACAGATTCACTTAGAGAGCATAGTGTACAAGCATCAGGAACTTGTAACAAGTTACATTTCTGTCTCATGTGACATTGGACAAATCGTTTATCTTCTCTGAGTTCATTTCCCCATCTGCAAATGACAAATAAAATACTTAATTATCAGGATGGCTATGAGCATTACATAAACATGGAAAGAATAAAGTGTGACATACATTAGTATTTTATCAAAGTTCTTCAACTCAATAATTGTTATTTTATGCTTGTATTAAATGTCATTTTAATGCACTTTTCCCTATTGTTTTCCAAAACATATATTAAACACCTGATTTAGCTATTCATCAAAACACACAATCATATTTTAAGTTGAAACACTATATCAGTGTTATTGCTTTGCTCAATAATGTGATCCCAAATCACTACTTTCAGTTCACCATCATCTCAAATCTATAGAAATATTTCTCTCAATGACGTAGATAGATAGATAATATACCTCTCAATGACGTAGATAGATAGATAGGTTAAAATTAAAATTTAAATAAGAGAAATCATTTGAAAATGTTATTTCCAAAGGAAATAAAACAACATTCCCAAGGACAAAAATAATATCAAGTTATTTGTTAAATATATAAATGAATTATAGGGCTAAGGCTAAGTTATGAGAGATTGACGGTTAGAAAACACTTTTCAGTGTTAAGGTAGTATGATTTTCTTTAACAATTTTACAGTGAAAATAAAAACATAATAAAAGACGGTAATGGTGGTTTACACCTATAATCCCAGCACTTTAGAAGGCTAAGGCGGGAGGATCACTTAAGTCCAGGAGTTCCAGACATGTCTGTGCAACAAAGTGAGACCCCCGACTCTAAGAAAAAATAAAATATTTAAAATAAAAATAAAATTTAAAATAGTAATGTGTCCATTAAACCTTTTATTTTAGAGTAGTTTTAGATTTATAGAAAAACTGCAAATAGAGAGGTCCCATATACACCTGTGGGACATCTATCAAAATTAATGGACCAATACTGATCATTAAGTTCATACTTTATTCAGTTTCCTTAGTTTTTAACCTAATGTCCTTTTTCTGTCTCAGGATCCCATTCAGGCTACCACATTATATTTAGTTGTCATGCTTTCTTAGGCTTCTCTTGACTGTGACATTTCCTTGTTTTAAATGACAGTTTTGAGAAATAAACTGGTATTTTGTAGAATGTCCCTCTCTGGGGATTTGTCTGATGTTTTTCTCATGACTAGAGACGGATTTTTGGTTTTTGGAAGAACACAAAGGTAAAGTGCCACTTTCACCTCTGTTTATCACATAATATCAAAGTTACATGCTTATCACATAATATCAAAGTTACATGCCATCATCAAGACTCCTCTTAGTTGTGACAGTTTCTCAAACTTTAGGCTACTCTTAGCTGTTCATGTTAACCTTGATCACTTTATTTATTAGGTTTCTCCACTGTAAAGTAATACATTTTTAAAGAGATTATATTGAAGGTAAATTGTCTGGACATTTACATTGAGTCAAACAAATTCTGAGCAGATTCCTCAACACTAATATTCGGTTCCACTAAGTGATTACTAATAAATACTATAAAGAAAATATAGTGACATGGAAAAATAAAACCCCAAAAGACAGCCTGAATATTCACCTGTCTTAGCATGAATATTCACCTAGCATGAATATTCACCTAATAGAGGTGAAAGTGAATTTTTCCCTTGAACTATCTGCATAATTAATTATAATAATCCTCCACATACTTTGGATATTAAAGATCTTAGTCTTACTAATTGTCATAAGAGGTAATTTAAATTTAAACTAACCATTTTGCTTAGTGCATTTCTATATTGCCCTCCACTAATCAATGAACCCTGAATATTGAAATAATGTAAAAGACCTGATATATTTCCCACCAGCTTTAACCGATTTGTCATAAATACGTTCTTGTATATGACTTGTAAATGCTTGCTAAATATTAAAAATAATTTCAATGTGTTTGGTTTTGTTTTTACATATTGAATGTGTATAATTTTTTACTATCATGTTCATCATACTTAATAATCTATATCCATATATTGTACTCCACCAATATTTATTGGTGGACAATAAAGAAGTTTTGAATGCATGAATACTACTTAAGAGGCACCACACTTGGTTATTTTGCAATGCCAGAATAATGGTGAGTACTCATAAATTGAATAGATAAATCCAGATTATGTTTCCTCCAATTTAAGTTCTTCTGGTTTTTTTATTCCCCATTCCTATAATCAATTTTATCATTTTACCTATGTACAATAATATACTTCTGGAAAATGCTAGAATTTTCACGATGTAATAGAATTTGAGCATAATAATGTAAAAAAATTCAGAAGTCTCAAACCTAGATATCTTTCTTCGAGTTTTCAAAGTAAATCAAAATACAGCTGTTTTCATTTTACTATATTATAGAAACCTATGGATGTTATTGTAAAATCCATACGCATTACACTGACTTTCTTAAAATGTTTTGCATTAATAAAGAATTCAACAATGAAAAAAGTAATTAAAAAATAAAAGAATGCTTAATTTTAAGTAGCTATCTTGCATAGCTGTCTAAAATATAGTAAATATATGGTACCTGTTTAGATTGCAGAAACACAGTTTTAAACTTTTTCTCAACCTTCTTAAATTTGTTGAATATTTGAAAAAATTTAAATGAAAATTTTAAATGAAACGTTTTCCTTTTCAATTATGACAACACTGAATGCAATGAAATGGTTTGTTTGCCTTGTGACATTAACTTATGTTTTTTCCCTTCAATTTTGTCTGTTTACAGAAACAGGAACTCAGCAGGAACTGAGAGAGTATGACTACTCTTTTTTGTGAAAGTTCAAATCTGGTTTCTTAACTATGCCTGCATTTTGGGATGTTTCTTTATTATTTTTTCCATATCCACATATTTTAATGTAAATTCTAGCAATGCTACTGTGTTTAAAATAACTAGAAAGGCTGGGCACAGTGGCTAGCCCTGTAATCCCAGCACTTTGGGAGACTGAGGCCAGTGGATTGCTTGAGCTCAGGAGTTTGAGACCAGCTTGGGCAACATAGTGAGACATCATCTCAACTGAGAGAACAAAAATTAGCCAGATGTGATGGTACACCCCTGTAGTCCCAGCTACTTCAGGAGGATACGGCATGAGAATTGCTTGAACCCGGGCAGAGGTTGCAGTGAGCTGAGATCATGCCACTGCACTCCAGCATGAGCAATAGAGCAAGACTGTCTCAAAAAGAAAAAAAAAAAAAAAAGAACTAGAAACAAAAATGTCAGTAGAAATCTATTTTGTAGTATTTTAATGAGTTACTAAGTTGTGTTAGCCCCCTAAAAAGGATTATACATGTTTCCTTTTTACTTTTTAGGCTGAGTGAAAATGTGAGGCCAGATGATATGATATAATTAATTTGGGAGATAATAATAGTAAAATTTTAAGATTTAAGGCAATAAATAGGAAAATCTACAAACCCTCTGCACCAGTTGTTTCAGTTAAAAATGTGGTTGAAAATGATTTATCCCAAGTATCAAGAGGTTGCATAATATATAAAAGCATTTTAATTAACAGTCGTCCTGAGGTATGGTAAGGTACTTTTGCTAGATATTTGTCTAAGGGATTTCTTATTTTTCCAGATATTCTGCTAAGGAAAAAATATTAATGAAGTTCTATTAATATAGATATAAAGGTACCAGTAGGAAGTCTGGGCTTTTTTTTACTTTCTTTGCCACTAACTGGCTGTGTGTCATTGGACAAATCAGAATGCTCTAGTCCTAAATTCTTTATCTTTTCAGTTAATATGTTGTCCAAGGTAATCCTTATATCTTTTTCAGCTCTAAGATCCTGTGATTTCACCCTTTTTAGATTGAGAATTGGCAACCTTTGGAAGACTGTGTGGAATTTATCTTCATCCACTGACTTTTCATTTCTGCTGGGAGCTAATACAGACATTCTACCGTATTATAATAGAAAACAGATTTTTTAAAAGGCCAAATTATGGTCCATCATACAGGAATTCAGTCATTATAGTTTATGGATTTATTGCTTGTTTCTCATTTCTACTTTGTACAGCTTCTCTTCTCTCACTTTTCTTATTCTGTTTTCTTTCATTTCTGTTGTATTTTTTCTAATGGTTTTTCCAAATACGTTGCATTTCTTATAATGGCTCTCTGTATATATTGAAAAGGGCCCTTTATTAGGTTACCACATCTTGTGAAAGTTCTTTCTGTTCAGTTACTTGGTGTCTAGAGTTACTGTAGCATTCCAGTTTTTTAGATGCTGCCAACCTACAAACATGCATATATACATAATCACACACACAGTCTGAATTACATACTTCATTGGAGAAGTCATTTAACCACCTCATTGCTCTAAGCTGGTA
This sequence comes from Plecturocebus donacophilus, assembly GCA_004027715.1. Taxonomy (NCBI): domain Eukaryota; kingdom Metazoa; phylum Chordata; class Mammalia; order Primates; family Pitheciidae; genus Plecturocebus; species Plecturocebus donacophilus. The sequence continues at coordinate 5,783 of PVKP010033168.1, read as the reverse complement.
TATTTCGTCTTCTTTATCCCAGAATTGTCTGATCTAAAACCTTTTTGCTTGTTTGATTGATTCTCTTTATTTATTAATTTTCTTTCTTATTCTTTTCTTTTAGACAGAGTCTTGCTCTGTCACCTAGGCTGGAGTGCAGTGGCATGTCTCAGCTCACAGCAACTCCCACCTCCCGGGTTCAAGCAATTCTCCTGCCTCACAAGTACTGGGATTACAGGTGCCCACCACCATGCCCAGCTAATATTTTTGTATTTTAATAGAGACAGGGTTTTGCCCTGTTGGTCAGGCTGGTCTCGAACTCCTGACCTCAGGTAATCCACCCGCCTTGGCCTTTCAAAGTGCTGGGATTACAGTTGTGAGCCACTGTGCCTGGTCTATTTATTAATTTTCACCATAAACAACTGGTACCCGAGTAACCTAAAAGGAGAGTGACGATTCTTTAAAAATATATTTATGAATTCATGAGTTTAATATCCTTGTATCTAAAAACCCCTTTAAAGGAATAAATTTACATTCAATCAGTGATCAATTTTGACTATCATATTTTTTTTAGTATCTGAAATCTTCTATAATAAAACAAAAAGTAACCATTTGAATTGGTTATAGTAGCTAGTAATGTGGCTGAGGGTTTTGGATTTACAATCAGTGAAGTCATTTTGTTTGGAATGGGGCATAATGGGACTCTGTGTTAGGGAAGCTTGCCAGAGTGAAGTCCTGGCCTTGAAGAAACAGATTTATTAAAAACACGCCTAACTTTTAAGCACTGGAATGGAATTATACTATTGTTAATAATGGGTTATGATGTTCTTTTTTTGGAGTCTAGCAAATAGCTGTGGTAATGTAGACTTCCGAGGAGTACAGAAATGAGACTTAAGGAATAATTAGTTACCTGGCATGCACCTGTTACATATCTCTTGCATATACTTACAGCTCTAAAGAAGCTAATGTTAATTCAGTGCATGTTATGTGTCAAGTATTCTGCACATGCATTTTTGCGTCTAATCTTCACAATAGCTCTAGGTTTTGGTATTATTTACTTTACCCATTTTACAGAAGGAGGAAAATTAAGACTGATACTACCTATATTATGGAACAAGGAGACTGAGACACCAAGTAAGTAACTTGTCCAAGGTCACACTGCAGAAGATTTGGCACCCAAGCAGTCTGACTCCAGAGCCTGTTCTCTGAACTGCTTTGTGTTACTATTTTACCTTAACTCCAAAGCTTGTTTTGGGGATGAGAGGTTAGGAACCTTGTTGATAAGTATTCCTGTGTCATGTCTCCTCGGAGAATAAAGAATATGGTCCTGACCCGGTTAAGAGACATTTGAGCCAGCCTGAGATTTTTTATTATCTGATAGCTACCTGCCTGGATGCCCTCTTTCTAATCTGAGTGCCCATATTTTTTTCCCATCTAAGAGCATATTTGAGGAATTAGATGATGTATTTAGTTTTGGACATGTTTTTTACACACTGACTTCAAGGGGCACTGATGTAGACTTGTCTGATAGACAATTTGGTGACTGGATTTGGAGCTCAGAAGCTGAACCTAGAGATAGAGTTTTAAAAATTTTTTGATATATGTATTTACTTAATCTGTGTTATAAACTGTTATAGCAGAAAGGACTTTGGTGGATTTAGAGGCCTGGCTGTATAGTTTTAGAGAGAGTCCTGATTTAGGAAACAAATCAGGTTCTGTTTTTCTTGTAGTTTTCTTGTAGTTCTGTTTTTCTTGTAGACTGTGAGAACTTGGCCACCCCAATTTACTAATGAAAAACGGAATCATTAATTTAGGTCTTCAGTCTTGTCTATAACTGAAAAAAATTGTAAGATACCTGAGCTTTGTAATTTAAGTATATTTGATATCTGCAGATGCTCCCTCTGGATCAGGTATCAGAAAATGTATTCTCAAGAATCTCCTTGATGCTGTAGGGTATATACGTACACAGGGGAGAGGAAGAGGAGCAGAAAAGATGACAGAATATCAAATACATGACTAAGCCAATAAAATGCTTTTCTTTACTTACACATTTTCAGTTTATGGACTTCTCTATAGAAATGAGCAAAAGCTGCATGTGAGCAAAGGTGTCTTTTTCTGCCTCAATAAGTGGCTTGTGATTGTGGTGAGCCATTTCATTTTGATTTATTATTCTTGGTTTTTAGTATGTACTATAAGGTGTGGGTATTTTGATTGCTTATTCTGATTTTTGAGATTTCTGAAAGACAGCTGTTAAAGCACAGTAGCAGTGTGGAAGTGCTGATACAAAAAGGCACATGATAGCAGTCAAAAAGAAAGTAAAACTTAAATTTCCATAGATGTATTCCCATTGGCCATTGGGACAATGTCATTTTGCATTTATGAACAAATGGGTTTTGAAATAGCCTTTTGGAACCTAATCTTTTACAGAGAAACTTCTGTATCGCAAACATCCCTTGATTCTGATTATATTTTCTTACTATGGCTTTTCAAACTTAAGATAATAGTTTCCTCTTTATCAGGAATACGTCAGTCATTCTTTTTTTAAGTAAAAGATATTTGTAGAAATAGCTTAAACATCTAATGATATTTATTTATTAAACACAGACTATCACTATGTAATGCAAGCTGGAGTGCAGTGACAATCATGGCTTACTACAGCCTTGAACTCCTGGGCTCATGCAATCCTCCTGCCTCACCAGCACAGCTGGCTAATTTTTTGTTTTTTGTAGAGATGAGGTCTTGCTATGTTGCCCTGGCTGGTCTCAAACTCCTAGTCTCAAGTGACTCCTTCCCTACCAGCCTCCCAAAATGCTGGTGTTACAGCTGTAAGCCACCATGCCTGACCTGATAAGATATTTAAAACAGTATCTGTTATCAGTGTAATTCTTTTTGTCATCACTGTGGGCACACAGGTTTGGGAAGTACACAAGAAATTTTAGACAACGGTTATTTCCCCAGAAGAGATTTTGCTTCAGTTGTCTTGGTGCTTGGCACATTGCCTTGCAAATAATTGGCACTCAAACATGTATTCACTTGAATTAAGGGGACACAGTTTTCAAATTTGAGACAGTGTACTACAGTGAATGCTAGATAGGTGTACGGGCAGTAATTGCTGTGTTTTTGAAGGGAGCAGCCCTTATAGTTGGAGACAGATGTTGGGAGGCTTTGTGAAATAAATGGGGCTTGAGTATTGAGTGGAAAAGATGGAATTGAATGCTGGCAAGTAGAAGAGAGTGTGTATTGCAGGCATGGGAAATAACAGAAGTTGAGAAAAGAGGCAAGATTGAATAGTTTGTGTGGAGGAACATTAGGCAGGCCTGCTATAGAGGAACTTGGTTGGATAATAATTTAAGGAAAAAGGTATTGTAAATAATACCTGTACAAGGCCAAATATGTCTATCTGTGATCAATTTAGATCAAAACACTTTTTTTCCTCTTCTAGATATGGTACATTGCTCAAAAACCACCTGAAGTGCTAAAAAAACATTTGGAGTTGAATTTGCTGTTAAAAGGGAGTGGATGAGAGTGGGAAATTTGCTGGGTTGGAATTTGGTGTAGGAAGTAGAAATATCATCTGACTTGGATTCTTAATTCTTACTTTATTTTGAGTTCCTACTGGGAAAATCACAATCATCCATGATGGCCGGGAAAGCCCAGAACACGTAGGGACTTGTCTTTACAGAAAGTAGGAGGTGATAAGTGATTTGGCTAGCACATACTAGCTGGATTTACGTTTTCAGGGAAACTGATTGACCAGGTCAGCTTCATCCACAAACTTGTCTCTTTAAATTATTAGGAAATTACTGGCCATCCTTTCTTGGAGTCAACTTCTTTTTTAAAGTGTTTGTATTAAAATTATAAATGGTAATTCAAAGAACTAGATGTTATTTAATGTGGTTAATTTTTATATCTTTGTCTTTTCATGCCATGTTTATGGCCATAATCATTTGATGAAAATTTAATAAGATTGTGATAAACACTTAAATAATTTTTTCCTTTTCCTCTGTTAATATCTATAACTTTTTTAAAAAATAGGCAAACATCTTTGGCCAATATTTTAAAAGCCTTTCTTTCTTCGTTATGAAATTGTTTTCACTGCTAAGTTGCGTTTCTGTTTTTCTACTATTGTAAAGTGCAGTTCTTTGCATGTTCTAATTTGCCATGACGTGGTCAAGTGCTGTTTCCTTCCTGTTGCTTGCAAGCCTATGCTAGAGATAAGAATACATTTCAGTGCATTAAAAAAGAAGCCACTGAAGACAGACTTTAGCGTGGTAATTTTTAAAACATTCTACTTATCAGAAGCCTTTTTAAAGAACAGAAAGAGTGGGCTTTAATTTCTGCTTATTTTTAAAAGATTTAAAAATAGTTCTTACAAAACTTTAAATGTATTAGATTTTAAATCCTTATATAAATCCTCTATTAAAGGTGAAAATATATATATACGTTATGAAATTACCCGTGGGGTAGCAGTTTCTGTGTTTGTGCTCTGCTGAGTTGGTTAAAAAGAAGGAAATTGTTTATATATCCTTTATTGCGATGACAACCCTCATTATTATTGTTGAGGTATTTTGTATGTTTCTTTTTAAAAAAAATTGAGTATTTTAACAGTAGTTTAACTGGGGATTACGGGGAGAGAGGCATAATTTTCAGTAGTAAGAGATGATCTTAGCAGGAGCAAGATCTTCAAAGAAAATATGTAACTTTTTAAAAAGAGCATTATGTTCATTAGTCATGTTGATTTTATTTAAAAATATTAATAACAAAAAAATGCTTTGACGATACTGCCCTCTGTATCAGTTATTATATTCTAAGTGGGGATTGCTTTTTCATAACTAATTTAAGCTTTTGTTTTTTTAGGCCAAGAAGCTTGAGAGAAGAAAAATTTCAGAAAAATTGTCTGAATTTGACTAGAATATCAATGAACCAAGAAAACTGAAGCACCTTCCCTAAAGAAAACTTGAGTATACAGTAACTTCACAGACAGAGCTGAGGGTTTTTACCCAAATCGGTCACTGGATTTTGCTGCCTGATACCTGAACCTGTTTGGAATTTTTCTCATGTGGATCTAAGGGGAATGCTTTATTATGGCTGCTGTTGTCCAACAGAACGACCTAGTATTTGAATTTGCTAGTAGCGTCATGGAGGATGAACGACAGGTATGAGATCCAGAGAAAATTTTATTTTAATGAATTGATTATGATTTTAACATTAGTATCAGAAAATTATTTTTTAAAAAGACTGAGAGAAACTTTATTAAAGTAAAAATTTAGAAATGAAATATTTGGAGGAAGTACGATGCTGTAAGTACCAGTTGATTCATTAAGAATAAATCTTACCCTTAACTTTGATATAGTAACAAGGAAGTTATACTTTTAAGATTTAGCTTCTTTTTCTGTAAAATGAGACTTAACACTAAATGCCTTAAGTAATTATTTTTAAGTACTTTGAAAAGTTCTAGGGAATACGCCACCATTTAACGTATGTGGTTAATTAACATTCGTAATCGTGGGCTCCTTCTTCAAGTAGTTGAGACAGTGTTAGCGGTCCCATAATCATACATTTCAGTCCAAAGCATGTGACTCTGAGGAAGTTACTTAACTTCTCTAGATCTAGATTTCATCATCTGTAGAACGAGGGGATTGAACTGAAGAATTTCTAAATTGGCTTTCAGTGAATTTATACAAGATGTGCAAATTACTGTTTTCAGTATATAAAAAAGATCTAGGAGATACTGCGTAAAAGATCTAAGATTAATTTTAGTCTCCTTCCACCCTCCCCCCAACACACACACACACACACACACA
>PVKP010033167.1:0-25256 GCA_004027715.1 Plecturocebus donacophilus | reverse complement strand
ATATAGTTTGTGGATAAGGCAAAACCTGAAGGTTGTTCACAAATGAATGCATTTGGGGAAATGTTTGTCAAATGAACAGCTTAAATCAGCTTGAAAAAGGGAGGGCACAGTAGGGATGAAGAAGGCAGAGGAGTATGAGATGAGAGAGGGGAAGGGACTCTGTACGGATGCTCCTGGGCCCAGTGGACCTTCCCTCACCTGAGTTCCCCTCCACACTCTTCCTTGAAGGCAGCTTTGGCTGCATTTCCATGCCAACAATAAAAAAATCCTGGTTAGGCATGGTGGCTCACACCAGTAATCTCAGCACTTTGGGAAGCAGGAGGATTGTGTGAGTCCAGGAGTTCAAGACCAGTTTGAGCAACATAGGGAGATTATTTACATACAATTACAAAAATAAGTAGCCAGGTGTGGTCCTAGCTACTGAGGAGGCTGGGATGGGAGGATCGCTTGAGCTCAGGAAGTCAAGGCTACAGTGAGCCATGCTTGTAACACTGCAATCCAGTCTGAGCAACAGAACAAGACTCTGCCTCAAAATAAAAAAAAAAGAAAAAAGAAAGGAAAAGAAAATCCCAACATTCCTAACAAGAAAACTCATTGGGGATTTCAGTGAGAGGGAAGGAGTCTTCATGACACTCTCTCCTGCAATTAAGAGAGAGCAGGAATTGCCTTTGGATGCTTGGCTGTGTGCACAGAGGAGAGGCCACAACTGTCACCCTACAGCAACAAATTGCCAACTTAATTATCTATTAATGTCCTGCAAATTGTAAGTCATTTGATATTTTCTACAAGAAAACATCTCCAAATTGTCAGCAGTCTCCCCTGCGTCCTAATTATTGTGTCACTAACTGCATTGGTTCCATTTCTTTTTTTCCACAAAATGGGTCCCTCAGCATTGGCTGATCATAGTTATCATTTTTTAATGGCCAAATTTGATGGATTTACAAAGAGTTTCCCCAAAGCTGCTGGCCGTTTGGGCCTCGTGCATCAGTGCAAGACAAATGTGAACTGAGTAATTCCGTCACAGCCATTTGTCAACACCTCGAGAGAAAATGTCAGCAGCACATGATGGTGATCAAACTAGTTATGAATTTGAATTTGGCTGTTCTCCTTCCTCCTCGGGAGAAAGGATGTATGATCTGAACCATCTATTACCTTTAAATTTCATAGCTTTCTTTTAAAACTAGATAAATAGTCTACTATAATTCTTGGCCCACCAACCAAGGGTAAGATAACACTAAAGGAGCCAGAGATTTAGCCTGCAAGAAAAATAATCACTGGCCTGGTGCAGTGGCTCACGCCTGTAATCCCAGCACTTTGGGAGGCTGAGGCGAGTGGATCACTTGAGGCCAGGCATCCGAGACCAGCCTGGCCACCATAGTGAAACCCCATCGCTACTAAAAATACAAAAATTAGCCAGGTGTGGTGGTGCATGCTTGTAATCCCAGCTGCTTGGGAGGCTGAGGTAGGAGGATAACTTGAACCTGAGAGGCAAAGGTTGCAGTGAGGTGAGACCACACCACTGCACTCAGCCAGGCCAACAGAGTGAGACTCCATCTCAAAAAAATGAAAAACACTAATAATAATAACAATTACAAAACTAATAGCTAAGTTAACAAGTGCTTCCTATATGCTAGATCCTGTTCTGAGTGCTTTGTGTATATTGAGTCATTTAATCCTCCAAAAACTCTATGTGATGATCTCCATTTTACAGATGAGAAACAGGCACGGAGAGTTTTACTAAGATTACAGAACCAAGCAGTCTACTTCCAGAGTCCAGTCCCTTAAATCACCCGGTCCAATCACCCAGACCAGAAGCAGTTGTATCTTCATTATCACCGATACTTATTAGATACTTATGATGGGCATGTGGCCTGCTTCACATGCACCAAATCCTCGCAAGAACCCCATAAGGAAGAAGGATTGTCATTCCTCATTTTACAGACAGGAACACTTGAGCTGACATAGGATAACTTGTCCAAAGTCACATACCTCCTATGTGCCAGGGCAGGGACAATGGGCCTGTCAGACTCTTTACCACTGTGAGAGCTATGCTAGTAAGGAAAGGATTCTGATCTGGCAGAGCAGCAGGCCCTAGCTAAAATCACTAGCCTATCAGCAGGGAAGTCCACAATGCCCCGGGAGGCCCTCTGAGAAAGGGTGGATTCTAGGGCTGGGGCAGCTGAGGCAGCAGATACACAGTGGGAGGGAAAAAGTCTTCATGACACTCTCTCCTGCAATTAAGAGAGAGCAGGAATTGCCTTTGGATGCTTGACTGCGTGCATTTGACAGAAAGTAAAGGAGTGCTCAAAACAAACACCAAGCTGGGCGCAGTGGTTCACACCTGTAATCCCAGCACTTTGGGAGGCCAAGGCAGGCAAATCACCTGAGGTCAGGAGTTCAACACCAGCCTGGTTAACATAGTGAAACCTCATCTCTACTAAAAAAAAAAAAAAAAAAAAAAAATTAGCAGGGCATGGTGGTGGGTGCCTGTAATCCCAGCTACTTGGGAGGCAGAGGCAGGAGAATCGCTTGAAACCAGGAGGCAGAGGTTGCTGTGAGCCAAGAGCGCACCATTGCACTCCATCCTGGGGAAAAAGAGTGAGATTTTGTCTCAAAAAAAAAAACACCAAACAGAACAAAATGCCAAAAAGGAGGACGTCATGTCAAAAAGGACACAAGAGCAGGCCCAAAAAGCACACAAAGTCATAAACAGAAACAAACTGACCAATAAAAAAACAGTGCTGAATTCTAAGCCAAAGAATAAAATAAATCTCCATGGTACGTACTGATATAAAGAAATGATTGAATGAATAGATAAACAAATAGAAGAGAGAAACTATCCTTACAGATTCCAAATGATAAAGGTAGAAGGCACAAGGGAAGCAGAGGGTCACCATTTGAACCCACAGTAATAACTGCTGCAGCTAAGATGCACTGATGAATGCTAAAATTCGTGGGTGAATCATTAAGTAGAAATAGAATCTTTGTATAGCCTCAAAGTATCTACCCAAAAACATTAATTAGTCACTGCGCTGGTTTTAACATATGTCCACAAATTATTTGATACTCCTTCCTCCAGAAAAGGAGCTTAATTCCTTTCCCCTTGAGTACGGGCTGGATTTAGTGACTTACTTCTAACAAATGGAGTATTGAAAAAGAAAATTAGTAACTTCATAGTGGCAAAACCTGGCAGACAACTCCTTAACCAAGTGATCAAGCTTAATGTCGCCTGCAATCTTTCAGGCTGATGCCATGTACCCCCAATATATGATGCCATGAGAAAAGCACTTCCCCTCGTGATATTCCTCCCCAAAATTCATAAGAAGACATCAGTTGGCCACGAGTGGTGGCTCACGCCTGTAATCCCAGCACTTTGGGAGGCTGAGGCGGGAGGATCACAAGGTCAGGAGTTTGAGACCAGCCTGGCTAACATAGTGAAACTCCATCTCTACTAAAAATACAAAACTTAGCTGGGCATGGTAGCAGGCGCCTGTATTCCTAGCTATTTGGGAGGCCGAGGCAGGAGAATCACTTGGACCCAGGAGGCCGAGTTTACAGTGAGCCGAGGCTGTGCCATTGCACTCCAGCCTGGGCTACATAGCAAGACTCTATCTCAAAAAAAAAGAAAAAAGAAAACATCGGTCAATCTCAAACTGAAAGACATTCTACAGCTTACCCGACCAATAACTTTTAAAAGTGTCAAGGTCATGAAAAACAAAGAAAGCCTTTAAAACTGTCACACCCTGGTGAAGCCTTAAGGAGATGTGACAACTCAGTACAATGTGGGACCCTGGACTGGATTCTAGAACAGAAAAAAGGATATGAGTGGGGAATTGACGAAATCGGAATGAAGTCTGTAGTTTAGCTAATAGTTCTGTATTAATGTTAATCTCTCAGTTTCGATAACTGTACCATGGTTATGTAAGATACTACCTTTAGGTGAAGCTGGGTGAAGGGTATAAGGGAATGCCCTGGGATGGCTTTAAGGAGGGGAATGCTCAGAAGTCGAGAGAGAGGAGGTGAGGCTCAGTAGCTCACACCTGTAATCACAACACTGTGGGAGGCTACAGCGGAAGAATCACTTGAGCCCAGGAGTTCAAGACCAGCCTAGGCAACAAAGTGAGACTTATCTCTGAAAAAAAAAAATTAAAAACTAGCCAGGCATGGTGGCATGCACTTATAGTCCCAGCTACTTGGAGCTGGCACTTAAGCACCTGTGCTTTAGGTAGGAGGCTGTTGAAACTACCTTGCCTTTGTTGATTGCTTTGTAACTATGCAATGCTTCCATGTGTTCTCTCACTAGACTGGACTCACTCACCACAGTTCTATGATTTTTCTCTATTAGTCTCTGAAGGCCTGGAAGAGAATTAGAGAAAACAGGCAGCAGAGTCAGGAAGTGGCAGAGTAGGCAAGGAGACAGGTCCAGATGAGGGTAAAAACTAAGAAAATCAGAATAAAATATGGATTTAGGTATTAAAAGTCATTATTAGTTCATTAATTGCAACACACATACCATGCTCATGTGAGATACTAGCAATAGGGGAAGCTGGGCTGGGCACGGTGGCTCACCCCTGTAATCCCAGCACTTTGGGAGGCTGAGGCAGTGGATCACTTGAGGTCAGGAGTTCAAGACCAGCCTGGCCAACATGGCAAAAACTTGTCTCTACTAAAAATACAAAAACTTAGTCAGGGGTGGTGGTGGGTGCCTGTATTGCTATCTACTCAGGAGGCTGAGGCAGGAGAATTGCTTGAACCTGGGAGGCAGAGGTTGCAGTGAGCCGAGATCACACTATTGCACTCCAGCCTGGGCAACAGAGTAAGACTCTGTCTCTAAAAACAATAATAAAATAATAATAATAATAATAGGGGAAGCTGGAGTGGGGTATACAGGAACTCTGTGCAATGTTCTCAGTTTTTCTGTAAAATTAAAACTATTCCAAAAAATAAAGTCTAACATAAAAAACAAAAAACATTCCTGTCTATGCTCCTAAGGTAAACAGAGCACAGAGACTCAGTTTCAGCAGAACCTCTGGTTTGGCTACAAGGCACATGTGAGAGTGCCCAGAGAGAGAGAGAGAGAGAATGTGACATGTGGCAGAAAGCAGAGCCACAGAGATGACAGAAGGGCATGGGGAAGGGGACAGAATGTCATAGGAGGGGTGGGGGATGGTGGTGAGAGAGCCCTGTGCTTCAAGCCACTTCTTTTCCTAGTTGCCTCCCTGCAGGACCCCTCTGCTCCAGACTCCACTCCCACCCATAATCATGCTGGGTTTTCTAGACTGCATGATTATGCCAAGTACTCCCCTGACTCCTCTCCTCTGGCTTTTCTGGGGCGGGGCCGGTGGGAGGCCAGGGAGGGGAGTGGACTCAGAGCACTTAGGTCCTCCCCCACCAGTTTGGCTGCACGGCCGCTTGTCTTTCAGGGCCCTTGCTCCTGTCCAGCAGCCCCTCCCTGGCTCTTGTCACTGTTGCCCTGGCTGGGAACTGGACCTGCGCTTGCCCCTGCAGGCCTGGCCACGGTGATGGCTCCCGCAGCGGGGACTGCACTATGCCTTGTTGTTTCCCTGATCTCTGCCCACATCTTAGTAGATCCTCCCATTATTAAACACTTCTCAGTTACTCAATTGAGTACGTCACCGGTTTCCTCCCGGGACTGCAACGGACAGAAAAAAAGTGACTCACTCATGGTGTTTCTTTAGTGTTCATCTTCCCCTTTAGAACAGAAACTCCACGAGGGCAGAGATGTTCTATTCTTTGCCCATTGTCACTGATGGCACTCCATAATACTTGTGAGATAAATGAGTGAATGCTCATTTGATCTGCAGGGTCTCATATGGCAGTCACTAGCTGCCTGTGGCAGTCACTAGTGTGAAATGTGGCTAGTGGGATTGAAGCACTGCGTTTTAAATGATAATCTACAGAGCTACATGATAATCTACAGAGCTACCTGTGGCTAACGGCTACAGCCTCCTCTCTAAGATTTCCTGCTCTTAGGCAATTCCCTGGCTATTCAAGTCTATTCCGCCCCAACAAGGGTTAAGAGAGTTGTTCCAGGCTGAGGCTGGGCAAGTAACTAAATCACTTTAGCTGTTTCCCTCGCCCCAGGGGACCGGGCTACTGAGTTTTCTGGCTTCTCTCTGGCAGGCAAGCTTGGGAATGTGTGTCTTGCTTTGGGACATTTGCATTTTAATTTCCCTGCAAACTTTCTGTTTCTTGGATAACTGTGCTCACCAGGCCCTTAAAAACTTGCAGCTTTTAAGAGCTCTGGCCCCGAGCCAGGGGAGTCTCCAGCTGCTGACTGACCCTGCCTGGAAAGTCAACTTGGAAGAGCCACAAATGTCCTAATCCTCTTCCAAACCGCCTAAGTAGGTTTATCCAGTGACCTGTAAAACCAAATTAGTAAAGGCACACTTTAATTCCAGCTCGTTAGAGAGCTTCTAAAATCGTTGAGAAAGCCAGCACAGCAAATTCTGCGCTGGGGGGCTGAGGAACGCATCCCGTTTCAAAAGCAAGATGTCCTTGCTTTCTCGTGGTTTTTCTCACCCACGCAGTTCCACACACGGAAAATCTTCCCTGAGGCTTTCGCACGGATCTCCAGTGAAGGTGGGAAGCGGTTCTTGAGAAGGAGAAAAATACGGTGGCCCAGCAAGGTCAACTCATTTTCCCCAAGTTCTGCCAAGTCCAGCCCCAGCTCTGGTCTCCTGACGCTGGCAGGGGGAACATTTGCACTGTTCTTGTCCCTTACCCCAGGAGCTGGCCTATTGCACAACCTCAGGAAACAGCCCCTATGCAATCCTGGCCCACGGAGCGGACATGTTCTGGTTTCTATTCAGCTGCTTTTTTATAAAGTGTGTTTTCCTTTCCCATCATGTCATCTGGAAGCAATTCCTCCCAACAGCTGGATTTGCTTTCACAACTGGTAAACACGGCGAATGGAAGGCCAGGACGATGCGGAGCTCCCCGGAGGAGCCTTGTCCCCACCCTCTTGGCTCGCGTTCTGAGGCTGATCGCGGGTCCCGCACCAGCCTCATCAAAACCGAGGGCGTCCTCCCGCAGGAGACCCACACTGCATTCCCCGCTTCAGAGGGTCAACGTGTTCTGCGGGGGGCGGGGGTGAGGAATTTTCTGAATGTTCTGCAGATAAAATTGATCAGATGCAGGCCAGATTGCCAGCTGCCAGGCGCGCGTGCGCCTGCGGAGGCCCCACCAGCGCGGGGCACCAGCGCCTCGGAGCCCACCAAAGCCAGTAAGAGAGGACGAGAGCCCGAAGAGCACTGACTGGGCCTTCAGGGAAGATTAACGTCTCCCCAGGTGTGCCCCTCGGGGACAAGTTTCCACGCAGATGCAACCGGAACGCCGGCCAGGCTCCGGAAGGCGAGGCCCAGAGCGCAGCGGCCTCCGAGCGCTGGCTCAGCCTGTCCCCTCTGCGGTCGGGGCCTAGGAGGCCGCTTTTCCCAGGGTCACCAACACGGCTTCTTCTGGGTGGAGAGGCCCAGGGCACAGTGTGAGCCGGAATACGGTGTAGGGGACACGACACTAGGGCCCCAGGCACGCCCTCCTGTCGCGGAAGACGTGCTGTTCTTTGATCACCGTTTCTAAAGTGGGGAAACCAGTGGAGCACGTGGCTGAACTCTCGGAGGGAGCGCGGAGTGCCGGTGAGCCCCCACCCTGAGGCACCGAGACGCTGCTGGCCAGGCCGGGGTGGGTGGCAGAGGCTTCCTTCCATGCACCACCAACGCTGCGGGCTGCCAGGGCCTAGCTCCCATGAAGGGGCCTTCCCAGGGGGCAAAGTGGGCCTCTGACTGCAACGTTCTCGAGGAAGAGACAGGCATCCTTCTCACTGGACAAACAAAAGGAGACCTTCGAGGGGAGAGATTCACCAGAGGACCCTGGTGAGGGCGACGCCCAGCTCCTCAGCAAAAGTCGTTATGCTTCTTCAATAGAGCCGGTTTGCCTGGGCCCAGCGCGTGCAGAGTGGGTGCTCCTTCTGTTCTGGGGGCCTCCTCTTCTCTCTCTCCCTCCAGCCTGGTGGAAGCTTTATTCTCCTCGCGGGCTGGAGGACAGAAACTGCATCCTACATTTTCCCATGCGTCTTGGTATCTTGCCTGGAATTTTGAAAATCTGTGAGTTTCTGTTTTTTCCATGGCAAGACTCATTCCTCCAGATCTTAGTCACTCTGCTCTGGCTGCCTGGACTGCTAGGGAGGGGCCTCAGGGTGCACCTGGAGAAATTCATGAGGCCCAGGTCAGAGCAATGGGTGGGTGAGAGCAACCCCTTCCTTAATACTTCAGAATGGTCCTCTAGCTTAAAGAAACCCAAGCCATATGACAACCAAATGCAATGAGTGGGCCCTGTTTGGATTCTCATTCAAACAAACCAACTGGAAGAAGAGATTTGGAGCTAATCAGGAAGATTTGAATTGGGACTGTGTAGTGGAAAATAGCAAAGAATTATTGTTAATTGTGATATGTGTGATAATGGTGTTGTGGTTATACAAGAAAACGTCCTTATCTTTTAAATGGTGTGTATTGAAGTATTTAAGGGTAAAACATAATGTCTGGAGTTTTTTAAATACGAAGAAAAAAAAAGATGAACCAAATATGCCAAGGTGTTAATGGTTAGATCTAGATGATGGGTGTATGGGATTCTTTTATACCATTTTTTTTTTTTTTTTGAGACAGAATTTCACTCTCTTGTCCAGACTGGAGTGCAGTGGTACAATCTTGGCTCACTGCAACCTCCACCACCTGGATTCAAGTGATTCTCCTGCCTCACGCTCCCAAGTAGCTGGGACTACCGGCCCCTACCACCACGCCTGGCTAAATTTTGTATTTTTAGTAGAGACGAGGTTTCATCATGTTGGCCAGGCTGGTCTCAAACTCCTGATCTCAGGTGATCCACCCATCTTGGCCTCCAGAAGTGCTGGGATTACAGGCATGAGCTACCACACTCAGCCTATTCTCTCCCCTTTATGCACATTGAAACTTTTTTCTAATAAAGAGTTTAAAATATAGGCTCCACTGGGCACACTGCCTATGGGGTAGCCCCACTGTGCAAGGAGCAGTAAATAAATAAATAAATACAATTTTATCACAAAAACTCATAGAGGAAAACCAGGTACACACCCATGCACCTGTTTATGCGCCTGTAAATTTACACATTGGTTACTTGATTCTGTATTTAAGTTCTTAATCCTCCCAGGGGTCAGCTCTCAGGTATAGCAGGAAAGTGACAAGGAAGAAGAGTCAACGATGACTCCTGGAAACTTAAAAAAAAAAAAATCTACTATTTATTTATTTCTGTATTTATTTTTACCATACTTGCCAGCTAATCCTACAAGAAGCTTTGACCAAGGGTTGCAGTACCACCCTGAGCCCCTCTGCCTGGCAAAATGTGGTAAGAGAGCTTCTCACAGAACAAATGCAGCCTTCTGCACCCAGATCTCACCAGCTGTTAGGGCTGTGGCTTCCTCCTGCAGAGGCTGCATTGCTGCAGGAGTGGTTCAGGGGCCTGTGTGAGGGAAAGTAGGACACAGACCATATGCCACAGAGTCAGGACTCAGTAAAGTTCCTGTTATCACAGTTTTGGATTGTTCCTGCTGCCCTCACCCCCACATTTCTACACTGTCTCTTCAGTGTGCCGCTGTCATCCTGTCTTGACTTATTCAGGACTTGTATTCAGGAATAAACCTAGGCCAGTCCCCTGGCTAAACACCAGGTACACAGAAGGGCAGGGTAAAGCCTGTCCGTCAGGAGCAATGGAGAGGCCTCCTGTTAGAAGAGTTAAAGCAGGGCCTGGCCCTGGCACCAACACTCACCTCCCCATGCTAGGTTGGTCTGTGACCTTTAAGCTTAACCCGATCTTAGGAAGGATGAGCTTCTTTGCTGTTTTCTTGTCTCCTCTTTCTGGCCAGTAACATAGCCTTTTTTAGAAAACCCTTTTTTCCCCTCTGTATTGAAATATGCTGGCCATTCTATTTTCCGTTATCTTCGTGAAGGACTGGGCCATGTCTTGGCCCTTTCTTGGTACTGACCACAGCACCCAGCCCTCCAGGGTGGAAGGGAAGGCCTCATGCATAGAGGTAGGGAGCGCCGTTGCTGAGAACCTAATGGACTGATTGCCAAAGTATAAGAAAAGACTGCTCTTTCAGAAACAAAAAATCATTTTAGAAAATCTTTATTATACTTTATCTGTTTTGCTCAATATTCAGTATCCCTACAGTATTTTAAATGGATCTCTAATTTTGCTTTTTTCTTCCTAATGGTTTCTATCTTCATCTCATTTGTAAGAAGTTAACAAGAACTACAAGTCTTGCCAATAGCATCCACACTTTCAGTTTTAAAATTTCTGCCCACTTTTTGGTGAGCAGTAAGGCCACTGACACCACGGAACAGACAGGGGCTGACACTGCACCAACCCAGCGTAGTCCCACTAGAGTGATGTTATGAGCCAGCCGAGAAGTTCTGCTTGTTCATGGGTACTCGAAAGTCCAAATTCAACCTACAGAAGGTGATTGAAGAGGGTTAATGTACAAAGTTTGAAAGTGTGGGTTGTTCACAAACCACATATATCGAAGTTGAAAATGTCCAGCCCCACACAGAATGTAAGCACCTTGCAGGCAGGAATGTTGTCCATTCTGTACATTGCTGTATCCCAGTGTCTAGAATAGGGGCTGGCTCACAGTAGATGCTCAACACCTACTGAAAGCATCAACTGCCTATGCTTTGGAGTTCTTGTAGCCACTTAGCATTCTACCTTGTATTACCTTTACTGTATTTTATTTCAAGACCAAAAGTTTTTGAAAGCAAAAATAAGTCTTCCCTCCTATAACATGTATCTCATTCATAAATAGGATTCAATATCTCTATAGTAAATTAACCAATTTAGCCAATGATTAAATAATTTAGATACAAAGTCCTAAATAGGTCATGAGGAAAGCAATGGCCCATGTGATAGAAATGGACAATTGCTGGAGCCCCCAAAAGGCCTAAAGTAACTGTGTGGCAGGGAAGTACATTTCCTGCCCCAGAAATCTGGCAAAAGAATTCACTTGAGGATTTAAGTCTCAGAAATAAAGACCCAAGGTAGGAGGCAGAGAAGGGGAGGTCTTTTTCAGGGCCTATAGACTAAGGGTATTTAGATACCAGTTAAGAAAGGGACCAGATGCCAGCCAGGTTTGTGCTACAGTTTAACCATGTTCCTTGCAAAACTTGCTTATGGGAAGATCAGAAGCTCTGACGATCATTACTGAAGAGGATTCAGAGAAATTATCACCTACTCCCGGTTGAAGAGAGAACAAGTCGTGGTCTTTTTTTGGTGTCAACCTCTATTGAAATGTGCTGTTGTCAAATCAAAAAGGGGACAGATTCGGAATTTTACAACTCTGATAAAAGTGAAATAAAAGGAAATCTGTATCATCTTAATCAAAGCATGTGCCACCTGAGTCGGCTCCCCGTCTCGTCCCTTGGCCTTGGTGACTCTCGTGTGCTGGAGGTTAAGGGTTTGTTAAAGAAGATGGGTTTTGATTAAGTGTCACATTTAGTGTGATGTGACATGCTCTTTATCACTGCAAGGGAAGATTGGGGGCCAAGGGGAGCTTTATAGCTAGTTCCCAATATAAATTAGGAGTCTTGGGGAATGGGTGCTTTGCAGTTGGCCTTGATCTTTCAAGGGCCCAATGAATGTGTGTATGTGAGAGTGTGCACGCATGTATGTGTGTGTGTGTTTGGAGAGATAGCAGAAAAGTCAGTTTCCAGGTTCCTGCGCTAATGGGCTGGTTACCCCCTCTTGGAGTGTGACTTGCAATTGTAACACAAGGCTCCAGTTCTAAATTTGTCCACATTCTTGATGTACCAGGCAAAGGTCTTCGTGCTTTTTACTCCTTTGGAATTTCAGTGTTGCCACTGCACAAACTTGAAGATAGAGAAGCAAGAGGAAGCATTCCAAGTGCTGAATGCCATTTCTAACCAGAGGCTATGGATGACGCCCCTCTGACTTTACCCAGAGAAAGAAAATGTGCGAATTCCCTCCAAATCTAAGGTGCACAGCACACCTGCAGACTCTGGTTCTGGTGTAACTTGGAGCAGGGAAAACAGAGAAAGGAGTCACAGGAAACACCCCAGTGAGCTGGAAGCACGAGGAAGGGGAGGCGGGGATGGGGATTGAGGTAAACATCCCAGAAGGACTACTTCCACCCAATGGACTCCCCACCTCCGACTTCATCTTCTCCAAATATCACTCACATGGAGTCTCTTCCGTGCTCAAAATCTTTCAACAGCCTTACTCTTCCCTCCCATTGCCTACAAATGAAAATTCACACTCTCCATCCTGGCATTCGATGCCCACATCCTGAGCACCAACAAATGAGTCTTCTGTTCACCACCCACAGAGTGACTTACTCGTTCCTGTCTGCAGGCACCCGTTCATGTGGCTTCCCTACCTGAAATGCCTTCCCCATTTCCCTCTCCCATGGAAAAGCCACCCATCTTCCTTGTCATGGAGGCACAGCCTGCTGAAATCACTCCTTTTATTTATTCCAGAAATATGAATTAATAGCCTACTAAGTGCCCAGAACTGCTCTGGGCATCTGGGATAGGACAGAAAACAAAACAGATAAAGCTGCCTGCCTTCGAGGAGCTTGCACTATTGCAGAAGGAGGAACTCTTGATACTAAATGCTGAACGCAATGCATAAGCAGGGTGACTTAGTAGCTGAGGTTGCTATGGAAGAAAGAACAAAACAGGGCAGGCAAAGGGAGTCCAGGAGCCTGGGCATCAGGGGGCAGAGGTTGGTTGCAGTGTTAATAAAGATGGTAGGGGTCCGTCTCACTGAGGTGGAAGACTGGGGAGGTGAGAAGCCAGCCGAGCAGATGCCTGGGGGAGGAGAGTTTCTGGGCAGAGGAAACATCTAGAGTAAGGGCCCCACACAGAGGGCTGGAGCACCCCTCCTCTTCCTCCTCACTTTTCCAGGCGGCTCTGCAGGTAGCAGGGCTCTGGAAAAGATTCCTGTGGATAGAGAAGACACAAGAAGATCCATAAGGTTGACACGGCAGGGAAAGCCCTCCAGTGTTTGCTGTGGCATGAAGGCAGAGACGTTAGATCACTAATGGAGAAGTGCTTAGGTTTTTATTGCTGTGTTCAAAGGTAATTTTTTTAAACATCAAATTTATTAAAGTATTACCTGACTATTGCTTCTGGATGCGGGGGGGGGGGCGGAATGCCAGCTATACTTGTGAAATGACCAACACCCCCTTCCTGCAAGTAACAGCTCCTCCCGGCTCAGCTCCTCCCTCCTGCTGACTCACCCACTGCCCTGCGGCTTGGCTTCCGCCCTCATCACTGAGACTTCATCAAAGCTTTCTAATGTCCATGTCCCCAGACAGGGTCCCAGCCCCATCCTTTC
The DNA here is from genome assembly GCA_004027715.1 of Plecturocebus donacophilus. NCBI lineage: Eukaryota > Metazoa > Chordata > Mammalia > Primates > Pitheciidae > Plecturocebus > Plecturocebus donacophilus. Next base: position 11,855 of record PVKP010033167.1, on the reverse strand, counting down.
GTGCAGGTCATCTTGCCGTAATGAGGAGTATGGAGCTGAGTCTCTGCTCCTTCACTTACTCCCTGTGTGACCGTGGATGAGTAACTCAGCCAGTTTGGGCCTTGATTCACTTATCCATAAAATGCGGTTTATCCTAACATCCTCCTGTGGCTCACTCCATGCGCAGCGCTGGGCGTAGGGCCTGGCCAGTCGTCAACCGCAACAAGTGATTGATTGGGTCGTCACTCTGGCTCCGACTTCGGGGTTTCAGCCCTCCTGTTGCAGCCGTCTTCCTCTTTTTTTTTTTTCTTGAGATCAGAGTCTTGCTCTGTCACTAGGCTGCAGTGCAGCGGCACCATCGCGGCTCACTGCAACATCCGCCTCCCGAGTTCAAGCGATTTCCCTGCCTCAGCTTCCTGAGTAGCTGGGATTACAGGCGCGTGCCACCATGCCCGGCTAAGTAGAGACGGGGATTCGTCCTGTTGGCCAGGATGGTCTCGATCTCCTGACCTCGTGATCCACCCACCTCGGCCTCCCAAAGTGCCGGGATTGCAGCGTGAGCCACCGCGCCAGGCCTGCCTTCCTCTTTCTACGAGTGCTGCTTGTGTTTGCAGCCCCACTCCCTCCCACGTTTCTGCCCCTCCCCCATAAGTGGCATCGAGTTTTCCCAGAACTCTGGCTTCTCTCCCTGCCCACACTTCCTACCTGGCCTCTTCACAGCCATAGCCGGGACTTCAACCACCCCAGCTTATGCTAGTGGCCACCACCCCACTTTCTCTATCCCAGCCCTAGGCCGAGTTCCAGACTGGTGGATCCACTTCGTGCCGAGCAGCACTCAGTCCAAGTCTGCCTAGGCTGACCTCATCTCCGCCCCCACCCGCGCCTCCTCTTCCCGATCGCAGTGTATCATTATCGCCCCTCCCTCCCAGCCTGTCATTCATTCTTTTAATCATCAACACTCTGGAATGTCTGTAAAGTTAAACAAAGATCTCTAGGATGTGGTCCCTACCCTCAGGGATCTCCCAGGGCAACAGACAGAGGCAGTAATTACAATTCAAAGACGAAGGTGGCTTGACAAAAGGAAGCTGAGGCCTTAGGTGAGCGGCAGCAGAGGGGCCTACCTAGCCTAGGGCTTCAGGGGACTGCTCTAAGAAGGCTTGAGGAACCCAGGCATGAAGTCAGCAGGAATGGGCCTGAATGCATTTGTATTTTGGAGGACTCTTAGTTGCTTATTGCCTCAGGAAAGAAGTAAGCACAGGTGGCTTGCAGACCTCTCTGGGCCCCAGGCATTCTTACTTGTGGAGACCACGCCCCGTCTTAGAACAGGCATTAAATGCAAGCCTGTCCCACATCAAACATAATTATTCTGTATTGCTGTTTCTGAGAGGTCTCTGATAACTTTGCTTTTTAAAGTGATCTGGCTACAACCCCCCTAACCCCCTGCTAATTTAATATACATTGGCTCTGATTTCTCTCAAGGCCAGAAACTGTTGTATAGGAGAAAAACCTAACCTGCAAATGGCTGTCAAAGTACTAAAATTTTTACCAACTCAAAAGCTAACAAAGGAGCTGACATAATTTACATTTTGTGGCCACTGAAATAAATATTTGTTAATTTAAATTTTGCACTTTTCTTATTGTATTTTGGAGCTACCCCACCCCCACACCACCCCTTGCTGTTTCAAGTGTTTTAGTAGGACCTTGGCAAGTTTGTAGTCCTGGTGATGAGCTTAGGGAGGCTACTGGGTAAATGGGCCATCAGAACCAAGCCTGCGTCCACCAGGATGGGGAGGATAGGTAGCACAGGTGGTTTTCAGGAGAGAGAATTGATATGACTTAGTGAAAGATCGGAGTTGTGCAGAGAGGACTTCAGGGTGACTCTGAGAGTCTGGGTGGCTGGTGGAGCCATTCCCCAAAGACACAACGAGGAGAAACAAATGGAGAGGAGAGAGATGGTTAATTTGGTCTGGGGCACATTAACTCCAAGACAGGCATCAGTTTGCCTGAAGGACCCCCAAATGGAGACATCCAGGGGACTTTAGATGGATGTGTCTGGGGATGAGAAGACAGCCAGGATGAGCGGTAATCACTATATGAACAATGACTAACACATGCTCTTGGCTTAGGAAGGGCCAGCCGCTGCACTAAACACTTTGTCCTTCCAACAGCCCTTTCGGGTAGGTGCTGCTCATCTCCACATTGCAGATGAGACTGTGCTGCAGGGAGGTGAAGGAACTTGCCCCAGGCTACATGCAGATATAGGTAGGGGCACCCTGCCCATACTCTGAGCCACTCAGTCTGGGAGATGGGAGGAAGCAGGAGGTGCCCAAAGTCTTGGGAATAGAAGTGAAGTTAAAATGTACAGAGACGAGAGATGATCCCTGAGGGAACACCCACTATTTTAGGAGAGTCCATGGAGGAGCAGCAAGTAGAGAAGGAAAGGGAGACCTGGACAGGGTTGGGTCCTGGGTGTCTCTGGGATGCCAGAAGGAGGGCAACAGAGCCATGATTGTGAGGGGCTGCCACAATGACACTGAAGGTCCATTTGGCAAACTGGAGCTAAATTGGCAAGGCTCCACTGAGGTTTGTGGGCATATTCAAAGGCACCAAGTAGTGCAGGGATGAGGATGACAGTTGAAATCTCACCAGCATGGCTCTCCCCAAGCCGGGTAGCACTGTCCTGGCTGCCTCTCCACCAAGTCCCATATGGGCCAGAACAGAGAAATGGGGTGCAGGTGGAAGGTGGGCCAAAAGATGGATTTAGAAGAAGCGTATCAAAATCAAAGACTTGCCTTTCAAGTTGTTTGGCTGGAAGGAGAGAATAGACATTAGAAGGTAATGTCTAGAGAGGGAAGCAGGGTTGAACATTTCTCCCTGAACCGAAAGAGCCAGCAGATGGGAGGATGAGCGAATGAACTGGGCACTGCGGTTACCTGGTGACCAAGCAGAAGACTTTCCTCCTGAGTCTCCAGTACAAGGCATAAAACGTAAAGCTCCATCCTGAACTCCCTATACCTTGCTCCAAAGGGCCCTGGGGCTTGACAGTTTTCAGTCAGCCCCGTGGAAAGGAGACAGGCAATCAGTTTGCTCCTAAATAACGCTGGCTCCATTCAGCCTGGAATGGCCACAGGCACCAAAGCACAGACAACCAGGGCATGGAGGACCTGGGAGAACCACAGGCAGCACCTTCTGAGACAGGAGTCACACACAAGGATGACTCTGAACATTCCCTCTTCTACCAAAGCAATACAGCCTCATTAAATAACATCTGGAAAACACAGGAAAGTTAAAGAAAATATACCACTCATAGTCCTGTTATCCAAACACCAGCATTATTCACTTTTAAAAATCTTCTCAGGATTTTCTCTGTGTAAGATTTTTTTTAAATCTTAGCTGTAATCATGTCTACAATTTCACATCCTGCTTTTCCTACTTACTATATTGTGTTTCTGTCTGTCATTACTCACTTTAGTTTATTGTAATGAGTGCATAAAATGTCATTGTGTGAATTTGTCAAAGTTTATTTAACCATTGCCCTAGAGTTGGACATTTAGATTACGTTCAATGTTTTGCTGTTATCAATTTTTGTTATTATAAATGATACTGTAATGCCTATGTGCACATAAGCCATTTGTTGGCATTTAGGGTTATTTCTTAAGACAGAGTCTCAGAAGTGAAATTATAGTGTTAACAAATATAAGCACTTCTCAGAGTTTTAAAATCATACTGCCAAATTCTTCCCCAAAGGGCACCATATTCACGTATACGATTATCAATGTGTAAAAATGTTAACTTTGCGAAGACTTCAACTACACTGGCCACTATTACTAAAAAAAAAATGTTTTTGCTAATTTAATAGGTAAAAAGTAGCTTGATTTTTTAAGGTAAACTTTACAGTGAGGTTTATCATGCATTCAGAAAAGTACATAAATCACGAGTGAATTTTTACAAAGTGAACACCTTTGAGTAACTGGCACCCAGATCCAGCAACAGAACCTTCCCAGAACCCTAGAGGCCACTGCTGGGGCCCCGTTCCCCTCCTCCACTCCACCCAAGGGGAATCGCCATTCTGACTTCTCCCACCACAGGTGGCGTTGCTCTAATTTTCCTTTCCTGGATTACTAGAAGAGCTAAGCTCTTGCCACATCTTAGCTGGTGAGCTGTAGTTCCTTTTTTGTAAATTGTCTTTTTAAGTTCTTTGTCTAGGAAACGGTTGATTCTTAAGCAATTTCCCAATGTCAGCTTTGGCTAAAGGTGGAGTGTATATGCTGATGTTGTTTGGAACTGGAGAAGCATGTGGTATGTGTGTGATGTGTGGACGTTTCCATGCTCTCGTGATCTCATCCTGACAATGGAGTGGTCCCCCATCCGAAGTTTCACTTCCCGTAGTTTCAGTTACCCATGGTCAACCTTGGTCCAAAAATATGAAATGGAAAACACCAGAAATAAGCAATTCCTAAGTTTTCCATTGTGTACTGTTCTGGGTAGCATGGTGCAATCTCACACTGCCACACTCTGTCCCCCTGGACGTGACTCACTCCTTTGTCCAGCGTCTTGGTGTCATGGACGCTCCCTGCCCGTGGCTGCTCCGTAGTCCTCTTGATGATATCTCTGTGCTTGTGTTCCAGTAACTTGTACTTCACTTAATTGTTCTATTTTATTATTAGTTATGTTGTTAATCTCTTACTGGGTCTCACTTAAGTTTATCGTAAGTGTGTATATATAAGAAAAAAGAGAGTCTATGTAGGGTTCAGTACTATCTGTAGTTTCAGGCAAACACTGAGGGTCTGGGGGTGAATCCTCCCATGAGGGGGACAGGTATACTCCTCTTCTTTCTGCTCTCCATTGCAAAGCAAGATGGCCTCTCTCTAGGCAACACTTGGAAGCCAGGGTAACTTTTTGGTGACAGAGCTGAGCCTAAATAGACTGCTATTCTTCCAGTGTCTGTGAGAATTGCAGAAATAGGTCACTGAACCTTTTTAAAAATAGAACTGACACATTTGGGGAAAGCATTTTTTCTGCTGAGATAGCACACAGTACAAGATGAAATGATCCCTAGAGGGTAGATGAATTTAGACATTTGGCATTAAAAATAAATAAACAGTCTTAATGACTCACAGGAAATATAGCACCTTTCATAAGGAAGGTCTCTGCACATTGTTACCTGACAGCCCATAATAAATTTCTAATATACAAGGTACAAGCCATTGCCAACCCCTGCCCACCCACGCCTGGCATCAGGCTTTGATGGGAAGAGAAGGGCCACACTGGCTGTGGCAGCTCCCTCAGCAATGCCAGATGTCCTGTCTCCCTGGGCTTCTTTGGTCCCCTCTTAAGTTCCTACACAGCCCAGCAGCTCACCTTGGACAGACATCCATGGCTGCGTAACAGGCAGGAAGGGGAGGGTTACCTCATTGCCTGCGAGCATCGCCACTCCAGCTCTTCCAAGGGCTTGACCGATTTGTGGCGGGGCAGCCCCAGATCCTTTACCCAGAGCTCCCCATGAACTGTCTGGGACCCCAGATCCGCCTGTGCAGGCCCTTTCCACTTCCTCCTGGGCCCTCTTCAGAAAGCTGCCTCTGGCTGTTGTCCCAGCCCTCCTCACAACCCTGCTGTCTTCAGAGCCCCGGGAACCCACGGGTGGACACTCAAGTCTTCTTAAGAGATATCCAAGGAATTGCTCCCCTTCCATGCTGGGCTCTGCTACGAGATGAGCAAGGTCTGCTGTCTGGAAAAGCAGGGCTTCGGGTACCGTGGGGAAGATGCTTCGATTTGGTCCAAGAATGGCAGGAGAATACCAAGAGGGATTGGCTGTCCCAGGAGCGGGGCGTGAGTGGAAGCAAGGGGTGAAGCCGAGCGGGGGCAGGGCCACTTGCCTTTCAGGAAGCAGGGGCAGCAGGGAGAAAGGCACAGGGCTGTCTCTACCCAGGTACCAGATCAGTGGCCCCGGGAAGGTGGGAAGTAGGAGGGGACAGAGGGACAGGGATGAGACGTTCTTCAGAAATAGAACACACTGAAGATTTGAGGACACAGAGTTGGCACCAAGGGAAAGACGAGTCACAGAGGCCATGCAGCAGCTTCTAACAAGAACACAGCTCCTTTTGCAACACATGTGTCCCTTCCATAGGAGTGTGTGGAGTGCAGACACTGCTGTAGACTCTGGACGTGACATGTGGTTACTACCCACAGGGAGTTTTCATTCTGTTGGGTGAAGGGCAGGCAGTGCAGACAACACAGTAAACAAAAAAGATGCTGTCCCATGGTGACAGGTGCTCTTGGAAGATAATTTGGGCTGGGGATATTGTGTGATCAGGGAGGAATTTTCCGAGAAAATGACATCAGAGCTGAATAAAAAGAAGGGGCCAGTCCAGAGGAAGCCTGGGCAACAATATTCCAGGTAAATAAAAGAGCCTCTGCAAAAGGCCCCGAGGGAGGATCAACCTTGGCCCATTTGAGGAACAGAAAGAGGACCACTGTGGCATGACAAAAAGAATTGTTTTCTGACCTCCTGCAGAGCTGCCGTTGAAGCCTTACTAACTCTGGCTTCTAGACACTACAAACCCTTCCCACATCTCTCTTCTCTTTTTGTCCAGACCAGCTACAGCAAGGAGTGGCGTCAGCAGCCTTAAGACCCCATGTAGGGCTTAAGAAAGGACTGGAACCAGTTCAGTCCTCCCAGAAGCCAAATGGGAAGGGGGTTCTGAGGCCAGTCTGGGCTCCTTTTTTTCAAGAATGTGGTTCTCAACCACCTTTGAGCTATGACCTCCTTTAGTAATCAGATACAAGCTGGGAAAATGTGCACACACATAATGCCGTACAACTTCAGAGAAAGCACATCATAGACCCTCTCCTAAAGTCGATACTTTGACAGTTCTTTTTAAGCAAGTTCATTTTCTCATTAAGGCTGTATCCCTTTCACAGAAGAGCGGATGTGTGAAAAAACATCACTTTATAAACAGCAAATCAACCTTTTTTTTTCTCTTTGAGATGGAGTTTCACTCCTGTTGCCCAGGCTGGAGTGCAATGGCGTGCTCTCGGCTTGCCACAACCTCCGCCTCCCAGTTTCAGGTAATTCTCCTGCCTCAGCCTCCAGAGTAGCTGGGATTACAGGCATGCACCACCACGCCTGGCTAATTTTGTATTTTTAGTAGAGATGGGGTTTCTCCATGTTGGTCAGGCTGGTCTTGAACTCCTAACCTCAGGTGATCCGCCCACCTCGGCCTCCCAAAGTGCTGGGATTACAGGCATGAGCCACTGTGCCTGGCCACAAATCAACCTATTAATACAACCTATAAATACAAATTCTTGTAAAATATAGAATAGGTCTTTCAGAGAGATACATCCACATATGACAAAATATAATCACAATAATGGTAAAAACATAGTTACGCAGTGTTTTTACTTTGCAGCACATATATCTCATTTTATCCCATTGAAATCCTTGGCACATGGTTAGAGAGACATTGTTCCATTTTAGAGATGAGGACACTGAGGAAGAGAGGGCTAGCTGGCACACCTGCAATGACAGGGCTGGGTGGCAGCAGCTTGGGACAGGAACCAAGGTCTTGTCACTCCAAGGCCCAGGCTCCCCAAGAGGCACACAGCAGGGCAATGCCATCTGGACTTCTCTTTGTCTGCTCTCTCCCAAGGCCTTACCCAGGACCTGGGGACGCTCAAGGCAAAGTCAGTCTTTGTGCACGCACACTTGGCCCACATCAGCCTCCTGCTGGGAAACAGAGACACAGAGGAAATGATGTTTTCTAACACAGGGATAGAAGCACAGGGCCTGCCTTCAGAAATCCAGGTTGTGTAGACAGAGGGGAGCTTTTTACTAGGGCTTCCTCTTGGCCAATTAAACCTAATGACTCATTTCCTTTTGCTTCTGAAAACATACAGCATTTTCTCCTATCGTCCTGAAGGAGGAGCAACCCGGAGGAGCGCCACCTAGTGGCCCAGATCATCAAGATCGTGGCTCCTTCTTCCCCTGCTACCCCGCCCCCACTCCATAGGCCATCTTGCCTATTAGAAAACTGGACCCATACGTCTCACCATCCAGCAAGATAATCTCAAATGGATCCGAAATCCAAACGTAAAAAACAAAAACAACAAGTATTAGAAGACACATCGGTGGACTTCTTTATACCCTGGGTGTGGGAAAAGTCTATGATTCAAACCCCAGATGCAAACCAAAGGCCCTCTCGGTGCCTGCTCCTCCAGCTGAGAGACGAGTTGGCGGGGAAGGGGATGTGTGTGCAATCTTCTCCATGTGGCATTTCCTCTGCCCCATTAGAGCTAAGTGACTGTCCCCAACCTGGACTCCTGGGGTCAAGGGGAGGGAAACAGATTTTAAAAAGCAATTAAACTGGCTGGGCCCACTACCCTTTTGCTTTCTTGGCAGACAGGAAAAAAGGTTTCACTGCTGTGCCTCACAAAACAAAACACTGAAGATATCAAGAGGCATGGAACTGGGCACAGTGGCTCCCGCCTGTAATCCCAGCACTTTACAAGGCCAGGCAGGAGGACCCTTTGAGTCCAAGAGTTTGAGACCAGCTGGGCAAAATTTTGAGACCCTGTCTCTACAAAAAGTAAAATAAAATAATTAAAAATTAGCCGGGTCCAGCACTGCGCCCCTGTAGTCTCAGCTCTGAAGGCTGAGGCAGGAGAATTGCTTGAGCGCAGGAGGTCGAGGCTGCAGTGAGCCAAGATCGCACCACTGCACTCCAGCCTGGGAGACAGCAAATGACCTTGTCTCAAAAAAGAAAAAGAAAAGGAGTTTTTCTTTTTCAAATAAAATTTTTAAAAGAGGCATGGAAACCTAGTTCAAGCTCAGCCTGACACCAAAATGAATGCTTTTCTAATGAAAAATAAAATATTCATATGAAATAAAAGAAAACATTAATAAATTCAGCAACTTTCAAAAAACCTGCTGCATGGCAAGAAAATTGGCACATTGTGAGAAATATTTGCAACAGTTTCACAAATATAGTTTAATCTGTAATATTAGGAATATAAGGAACATTTAGGGCTGGGTGCAGTGGCTCACACCTGTAATCCCAGCACTTTGGGAGGCTGAGGCAGGCGGATCACAAGGTCAAGAGATCGAGACCATTCTGGCCAACATGGTGAAACCCTGTGTCTACTAAAGTACAAAAATTAGCTGGGCGTAGCGGTGCACGCCTGTAGTCCCAGCTACTCAGGAGGCTGAGGCAGGAGAATTGCTTGAACCCGGGAGGCGGAGGTTGCAGTGAGCTGAAATTGCACCACTGCACTCTAACCTGGCGCCTGGTGACAGAGCAAGACTCTTGTCTCAAAAAAAAAAAAAAGAACATTTAAATATTGAGGGGAAATGGCCAAAACTTGATAGAAAATTAGGCAAAAGCATGAACAAACAGTTCACATATGCACATTCAAAAATACGTAGATGTTGAGAAAAATACAGAAGGATGTTGAGCTTTACTCATTATATTATAAATACATAGAACTCCATTGAGATAGCAATCTTTATCAAATTGACAGAATTTCAAAAGTTTGACCATGCACTCCATTGGCAAGGCTTCAATGATTCTCATACACTGGTGGGAATGCAAAATGATCCTGTGGAGGGAGTTTGGAAATATCTAGCAAAACTATATATGCATTTACCCTTTGACTTAGTAACTCTAACTTCAGGAGTTCATCCTGAAAGTATATGTCTACAAATATAAAACAACATATTTATAAGGTTATTCACGGAGACATCACTTATAATAACAAAATATTAGAAACAACTTCATCAATTAGGATAGTAATTGAATAAACTGTGATGCATTCACACAATAGAGTGCTACACAGCTGAAAAGTGTTGAGGAATATTTCTCTGAATTAACATGTAGTAATTTCCAGGATATATTAAGTGAAACAATTAAAATACTAAAGAATGGATACATTATGCTACTTTTTTTGTATAAGAAAGAGAAACACAGAAACAATAAACCAAAAACAAGTAGTTGCCTATAGGGGACTGACAGGAATGGAGTGGAAGTAATAAGGATGTGAGTTTACCCTTCCGTATTAGTCTGTCCTCACACTGCTAATAAAGACATACCTGAGACTGAGTAATTTATAAAGGAAAGAGGGTTAATTGACTCACAGTTCAGCATGGCTGGGGAGGCCTCATGACACTTACAATCATGGTGGAAAGGGAAGCAAACACGTCCTTCTTCCCATGGTGGCAGGAAGGAGAAGTTCTGAGCAAAGCGAGGAAAAGCCCCTTATAAAACCATCAATCTCGGCTGGGTGTGGTGGCTTGTGCCTGTAATCCCAGCACTTTGGGAGGGCAAGGCGGGTGGATCCTGAGGTCAGGAGTTCAAGACCAGCCTGACCACTATGGTGAAACCCCATCTCTACCAAAAATACCGAAATTAGCTGGGCTTGGTGGTGCATGCTTGTAGTCCCAGCTACTCAGGAGGCTGAGGCAGGAGAATGGTTTGAACCCAGGAGGCAGAGGTTGCAGTGAGCCGAGATCATGCAACTGCAGTCCAGCCTGGGCGACAGAGTGAGATTCCTTCCTAAAACAAAAAACAAAAAACAATAATAATAAAAATAAAACCATCAATCTCATGAGAACACACTCACTATCATGAGAACAGCAGCATGGGAGTAACTGCACCATGATTCAATTACTTCCTACAACTCATGGGGATTATGGAAACTACAGTTCAAGATGATATTTGGGTGGGGACACAGCCAAACCATATCAACTTCTGAGTGTAGTTTTTCATATATAGTTATATATAACTACATATATATAACTGTATATATACATATAAATAGTTTTGACTTTTGAACCACGTAAAGGTTTTACTTTTTTTTTTTTTTTGAGACAAAGTCTTGCTCTGTCACCCAGGCTGGAGTGTAGTGGCATGATCTCGGCTCACGGCAACCTCTGCTTCCTGGGTTCAAGCAGTCCCCTGCCTCAGCCTCCCTAGTAGCTGGGATTACAGGCTCTCACCACCAGGCCTGGCTAATTTTTGTATTTTTAGTAGAGACGGTGTTTATTCACGTTGGCCAGGCTGGTCTTGAACTCCTGACCTCGTAATCCACCTGCCTCAGCCTCCCAAAGTGCTGGGATTACAGGTGTGAGCCACTGTGCCCAGCCAAGTTTTACATATTTATTTATTTTTTTTTTAGATGAAGTCTCACTCTGTCACCCAGGCTGGAGTGCAGTGGCATGATGTCAGCTCACTGCAACCTCCAACACTGGGGTTCAAGTTATTCTCCTGTCTCAGCCTCCTGAGTAGCTGGGATTATAGGCATGTGCCACCATGCCTGGATAATTTTTGTATTTTTAGTAGAGATGGGGTTTTGCTATGTTGGCCAGGCTGGTCTCAAACTCTTGACTTCAGGTGATCCGCCTACCTCGGCCTCCCAAAGTTCTGGGATTAGAGGTGGGAGCCACCATGCCCAGCCCATATTTAAAATTTTTTAAATTTTGAGAAATTTGTCAAAAAGAAAACCTTAAAATTAAATGCAAACATAAACAAATGAACTTAACTGCATATAAAATTAATAATAGAACCACATAGAAAAAAAAGAATGAAATGATCTGTGAATACAGTATTCTAACTATATACCCTTAACTGGATGTATTCTAAGAACAAATAGTACTACAAAGAAGTCTTGAATTTTTCTTAAACCTGTTGTTGGAAATGGGCTTCTGCACTACCCAGAGAGGGGTCCATGCTGTCTTGTTCTGGATTCCTCTCTTAACTTAAAAGGAAACTTTCACAATGTCCAGGGCTCTTGATGTCCTACCAATGAAGGAGGAGGATGTCCTCAAGTTCCTTGCAGCAGGAACCCAGCTAGGTGGCACTAATTTTGACTTCCAAATGGAACAG
>PVKP010033166.1:0-25254 GCA_004027715.1 Plecturocebus donacophilus | reverse complement strand
AATTTTTGCAGTCTACCCATCTGACAAAGGGCTGATATCCAGAATTTACAAAGAACTAAAACAGATCTACAAGAAAAAAACAAACAAGCCCATTCAAAAGTGGGCAAAGGATATGAACAGATGCTTCACAAAAGGAGACATACATGAGGCCAATAAACATATGAAAAAATGCTCATCATCACTGGTCATTAGAGAAATGTCTGTCTTTTTTATTATAGCCATCCTAATGAGTATTAAAGCGGTATTTTATCATGATTTTGATTTCTCTATTAACTAATGATGGTGATCTTTTCCTGTGTTTATTAGCTATCTATATATCTTCTTTCAAGAAATGTATATTTTACTTTTTTTTAAATTGCATTTTAGGTTTTGGGGTACATGTGAAGAACATGTAAGATTGTTGCATAGGTACACACATGGCAGTGTGGTTTGCTGCCTTCCTCTCCTTCACCTATATCTGGCATTTCTCACCATGTTATCTCTCCCCAACTCCCCACCCCCCGTTTTCTCTCCCCTACTTCCCCACCATAGACCCCACTGTGTGATGCTCCCCTCCCTGTGTCCATGTGTTCTCATTGTTCAACACCCACCTATGAGTGAGAACGTGTGGTGTTTGATTTTCTGTTCTTGTGTCAGTTTGCTGAGAATGATGATTTCCAGGTTCATCCATGTCCCTACAAAGGACACGGACTTGTCATGTTTTATGGCTGCATAATATTCCATGGTGTATATATGCCACATTTTCCCTGTCCAGTCTATCATCAGTGGGCATTTGGGTTGGTTTCAGGTCTTTGCTATTGTAAACAGTGCTGCAGTGAACATTTGTGTGCATTTGTCCTTATAATAGAATGATTTAATCCTTTGGATATGTACCCAGTAATGGGATTGCTGGGTCAAATGGAATTTCTATTTCTAGATCCTTCAGGAATCACAACACTGTCTTCCACAATGGTTGAACTAGTTTACACTCCCACCAACAGTGTAAAAGTGTTCCTATTTCTCCACATTCTCTCCAGCATCTGTTGTCTCCAGATTTTTTAATGATCTCCATTCTAACTGGCGTGAGATGGTATCTCAATGTGGTTTTGATTTGCATTTCTATAATGACCAGTTATGATGAGAATATTTTCATATGTTTGTTGGCCTCATATATGTCTACTTTTGTAAAGTGTCTGTTCATATCCTTTGCCCACTTTTAAATGGGTTTGTTTGTTTTTTTCTTGTAAATCTGTTTTAGTTCTTTGTAGGTTCTGGCTATTAGCCCTTTGACAGATGGGTAATCGCAAAAATTTTTTTCTCATTCTGTTGGTTGCTGATTCACTCTAATGACTGTTTCTTTTGCTGTGTAGATTCTGTGGAGTTTGATTAGGTCACATTCATCTATTTTGGCTTTTGTTGCCAATGCTTTTGGTGTTTTAGTCATGAAGTCCTTGCCTATGCCTATGTCCAGAATGGTTTTGCTTAGGTTTTCTTCTAGAATTTTTATGGTGTTAGGTCTTATGTTTAAGTCTTTAATCCATCTGGAGTTAATTTCAGTGTAAGGTGTCAGGAAGGGGTCCAGTTTCTGCTTTCTGCACATGGCTAGCCAGTTTCCCCAACACCATTTATTAAACAGGGAATCCTTTCCCCATTGTTTGTTTTTGTCAGGTTTGTCAAATAGCAAATGGTTGTAGATATGTTGTGTTGCCTTTGAGGCCTCTGTTCTGTTCCATTGGTCTGTATCTCTGTTTTGGTACCAGTACCATGTTATTTTGATTACTGTAGCCTTGTAGTATAGTTTGAAATCAGGTAGCATGATGTAGGAGGTATCTTTTAACCAGCCCTAAAATATAAGGTAAAGAGTAAATGTACATCAAAAACTAAATTACAACTGGCATGTAGGTAAGTATCTGAAGATGGGTCACTATAAAGCCAGCTCCTTCTAATTACATGGAAAGATGTTTCGTCTAGAAGGCCTCATGACAATTCTTAGAATTATGAAAAGAAGTACATATTTCATTCAGTCTTGCCTATTGCCATTGTAGGTTGTCCATCAGCAGTTTCAGCCAGGAGGAATTGTGCCACACTAAGTCTGGTTCATTTTCTCTTCCAAAAATCCCTTTGTTATATTATTTTCCTTATCTACAGCTGGAGAAACTGAGATGAAGACATTTCAAGCAAATTTTTTTCTTGTCATTAAGCCAGGTAATAATAAAAAGAAAAAAGAATTTATATCTAATTATAGTACATTAACTCTGTATTAACTGGTTATATGTACTTTTTAAAAATCCATGTGAAATTCTCAAAATTGAAATACATATATCCCAAAATCTATATATGAATGCATTACTCATGGAAAAAAGAATAACTTCAGTTGAATTAAATTTAAAGTTTAATTGAGGGCTGGACGCAGTGGCTCATGCCTGTAATCCTAGAACTTTGGGAGACTGAGGCTGGAGGATCACCTGAGGTCAGGAGTTCATGACCAGCCTGGCATACATGGTGAAACCCCATCCCTTCTAAAAATACAAAAATAAAAATTAGCCGGGTGTGGTGGCAGACACCTGTAATTCCAGCTACTTGGGAGCCTGAGACAGGAGAATCAGTTGAACCCAGGAGGTGGAGATTGCAGTAAGATGAGATCCTACCACCACACTCCAGACTGATCGACACAAATGAAACTCGATCTGAAAAAAAATTTGATCAAGCAATGAATGATTTGTGAATTGGGCAGCCTCTGGAGCCAGAGTAAGCTCTGAAACTGCAGCACAACCACATGGTGAAAGAAGATTTATGGACAGAAAAGGGAAGTGACACACAGAAAATGAAAGTGAGGTACAGAACCAGCTGGGTTGGTTACAATTTGGAGTTTGCATTTATGAACACAATTCAAACAGTTGGCTACAGTTGATTGGCCAAATCCTGGTGATTGACACAAGTGTAGGCCAGAGTCTGTCTACATCTCTACTTGCTATAGTTCACATTGTATAGAAAAACCTTTAGCTCAAACTTAAAATGTGCAAGGAGGCAGCTTTAGGCTAAACTTGATTAAAACATCTGTCTGCCTGTTTAAAAAGTTGTCTGACTGGTATTTTAAGAATCTTGAATGTGGTCTTATCTGTGTCTTTATATTTATTATAAATGATAATAAGAATACTATTCTAGTAGTTATGATGGAATTTATTTCCTAGAAATATAATTAATATAAACACTTATGTGGCCTTGGCATGGTGGTTCACACTAGTAATCTCAGCACATGGGGCGGCTGAGTGGAAGGAGCACTTGAGACCAGGAATTCAAGATCAGCCTGGACAACACAGCAAGACCCCATCTCTACAATAAATTTAAAAATTAGCCAGGCATGGTAGCATGTACTTTTAGTCCTAGCTCCTAGGGTGGCTGAGGTAAGAGGATAGCTTAAACCCAGGAATTCAAGGTTACAGTGAGTTATGATCGCACCAATGCATTCCAGCCTGGGCAACAGAAAAAGACCCTATCTCTAAAAATAAATAAGATGAATAATAAATATTTATGGGCATCTATAATAATAACATAGGTCAACCAGAAAGCTGCACTGATCTGAGTATATGCCTAAAAGGACCTGGTATAATTATAAAGGGATTGCTCTTCATTCAAATCTGCACCTATTTTGTATCTCCAAAAAAGGCATTAGAATTTATCTGTTTTCCCCAATTAGATCTGACATCTCCTGTCATGTACCTCCAATCTCTTACTCATTGTCTTGTTAAAGCTGCCTCATATATCTTTTCAATTTTTCTGGACTTCAGTCATGCCTTCATCATAATAGCTTCCTAATTTGTTTATCTACTTTGAAGTCTTATTAGTTCTTATTATTCTTACAAGTTCTTATTTTCCAGATCCAATATGTGAAAAACAGCTTTCTTATAACACTTTACAGAGATCGAGAAAACATAATGAATTATGTATGTCCTTTTGTAATTATAAATATCACCAAAATTCTGTGGAAGGACAAAGAGCATTCTATACAATTTATCAATTAATGAGGTTGTTTTTGGCAGGTTTTCTCCATGCACCCAATTCCTGCTGCTATTCTCCTAAAGTTAAAACTTCAAAGTACTGCAAAACAGGATTATTTTTCACATGCTTTTACTTCTGTGTCAAACATGAAATTAGCTCAGGTGCTAATTTACAAGTACAATTTTTTGTCTTGTTTTCCTTTTGTTAGAGAACATATTGTCTCTTTATTCTTGCAACAAAACCCTGTTGCAACTGGATTTGTTTTTTAAATATAACAAGACAACAGATAAAATGGCTTACGTCCATTGACTTTTAGCTTGTCAGAATGACTGAAAAATAGACAGGATTCTCCATTGGCCCTGCTGCTCATTTATAGACATGGATCTGATGATGAAATTGTAGTTCACTCTGTTCTCCTTTCTTCTAAATTGCCTCAGAAAAGCTTTGATTGATGTTACACAAGGGTGTGCACAATAAACTGAAACACATTATTCCACAGTAATTGTCTCCATTTCCATTGTGATCTCTGCATTACAACCACTTTATTCAGTTGTCTTTCTAAATAAAATGACATGTCCCACACCATGTTATTCCTTTTTTCACACAAAAGCAGCCCACAGCACCTACTTGGAGGCAAAAGAAATAAATAATATTTTGGATCCAACTTTAAACTGAGCTAGGTGAATGCAGCTAAATCTAATTTGTCAAGTTCTTTGTATTTTTACTAAACCTTTTTAGTTTGTCAAGTGAGTTATAATAACAATCAAAAGTAAATTAATTTGTCATGTCACTGTCCCAGTAGCTCATTTTATATTAATTCCCATTAAATGCATTGTGGACGATAGATATTATCACCTCCATTATACAAACAATAGATTGAAAATGAAGAGATTTAGGAAGGTTCACAAAACTCATGGGGAAAAGACTAGCATTGCAACCTTGTATTCCTGAGTTTCTGCTTTGCTGCGTCCTAATTTGCTCTTCATTCTCATGAATCTGCACCTATTCTCTATCTCCAAAAAAGACATCAGAATTTATCTGTTTTCCCCAATTAGAACCGACATCTCCTGTCATGTACTTCCAATCTCTTACTCATTGTTTTGTTAAAGCTGCCTTATATATCTTTTCAATTTTTCTAGATTTCAGTCATGCCTTTGTCATAACAGCTTCCTAATTTGTCTATCTGCTTCGAAGTCTTACTAGCTGTAATCTGTTTTGAGCTTTGCTTGAAAGTTTTCTTTCCAAAACATACATGAAACCCAGCACTCTAGAACCATCAATGGCCTGTGACTGTGTATAACACAAAGTCCAAGCTTGTGAGTGTGGTGCATGAATGAGGACCTTCTCACTCAAGCTCTGTATCCACTAGTCATGAGTCCCTTGAGTGGTTCAAGCTCTGCCACATCAAAGAACTACCACATACACACTATAAAAATAACACTGGAAATGCTGAATTTCAGCTGACAAATCCTTCTGTGCTTGTTTCTATTATCTTTCAATCTTGTCTTGAATTGCCTTTCCTTTTGCCTCAAACATTTGATTTGGCAGTTTGACTTTTGATTTTCCTTTACTTCTGTTTGGGTTTGAATTTAATGACTATCATAAGCTTGGATTTATCTTTATTTCTTTAATTTAATTAATATTTACAGAGGGAGCTTTACTCTGTTGCCCAGGCTGGAGTACAGTGGCACAGTTAAAGTTACTGCAGCCAACAGCTCCTGGACTCAAGCAATCCTCCCACATAGACTTCTGAGGAGCTAGGACTACAGGCACATACCATCGTGCACAGATAATTTATTTTTATTTTTGTAGACATGAGGTCTCACTCTGTTACCCAGGCTGATCGAAGTCCCAGCCTCAGGTTACCGTCCCACCTCCATTTTGCAGTGTGCTGGGATTATAGGCATCTGCCACCGTGTCTGGCCAATCTTGGAATTTTAGACTTGATTCTAACCTGGCAATTCTTTGAGGGCTGCACCTGGGCAATTTCCTTGGTTCCAAAGAGAGAAAATTCAGTTCAGAGACATCTGCCCACCCCACTTTGTCACTCAGGGTTCAGTGCAGAAAGCAAACTGCACCAGGAATCAGTTAAGAAGGGAATTTAGCCATAGGAAAGGCAGAAGACGTTTTGGGCTGAGCTTTTTGTAAAGGCTCCCAGAACTATACCCAATACCACCAAGGGAAGTATTAACTCTGAGAACATTACTAGGTCTATGCTTGGACCAAGAGCCCCCACCAGTACTACCAAAACTGCAGCTCAGAATCTACAAGACTGGCTAACATGCTTCAGCTTCTGGAAACCTGAACATAAGGAGATGGGCATCCTTATGTTTTCATAGCCTGAGACTGGGGTCTCGTTCTGTTGGCCAAGCTGGTCTTCAACTCCTGACTCAAGTGATCCTCCCACCTCAGCCTCTCAAAGTGCTAGGAGTGCAGACATGAGCCACTGCACCCAGCTGGAGAGTATATAGGACTTAATTTGCACCTAGAACCCTAGCTGCAAGGAAATCTGAGAAAGTAGTTTTCAGTATTCCAAATCTGGAAGGAGGGAGGAATAGAGGATGAATGAGCCAGGGCAGGGTCCTTGGCATCCTGTCTACCCCAGCTCCTGTGAGACTTCTCTGACAGCCCCAACATTTCTTTCCTCTCTTCTCCATATTTTCTTTATTTCAGGTAGAGAGTTGCCTCCTTTAGTCCCAGTTGAACCATCAACATACCATGATTGTGCTGATACTTGTGTATATCTTTAATATATGTTTATAAAATGTATATGAATTTACATATAATGTAGTTATATAATTATATGTTTAAGAAAAAGCAGCATAAAAAGATGAAATATTCCTAGGAAATACATGAAACATTTCAAGTATACTAGACATTGTTTGATCTAGTCTGCATTTATTCTTCAAACACTAAAGCAGATAAGAAGCTAAAGCTAAATGTAAGATGAATCCTATTCCAGAACTTTTTGAACATTTGAGTAAGCTTTTGGAAGCTTTAATTAAATTGTTCACAACAATTTAACCACAAACTCCTGACATTTCAACATTGCTCCAGGGTATACACAATATGTTTTAGAAACTAAACCAAAAACTGGACTGGCCAGATAATATCTATCTGCTATTTGAAAAATAAGTTTCAGAAACTTAGGAAGTCAGGCGAGGCCAAGTTATTAACCTGTCTTCTGGGAAAGGTAAGAAGCTTATCTCCTGTGTACAGTAGGGCCTGTGGTCCAATTGTTTGGCTAATTAATTTACACATAAACATAGCTGTTCATATTCCCTTCAGTACAGAACTGTGAAGAAAAATATGAATTCATAATATACATTTGCATTGCCAAAAGTAATGCTAGGAGAAACCATGTTTACAAATTTAAGCATTATTTATTTTTAAAAATATTTGCATACATGTGATCCATTCCGGGGGAAAGCAGTATTCAGTACTGTGTTACTTTTACGCTGAGCCTGTGTGCACTGCCACTGAAATTCAGGGAAAGGGATACTCTGTGGCGCTGAAAGAGCAGTAAGGAGATTGGGCAACTCCTGAATTTTGATGTTTCTTGCTCTATGGGTGACTTAAATTGACATATGTTAAAATGTGTATGTCAAAAAAGGATAGTCATAAATATTCTAGTGATTGCAGGGTGTCTATAATAGGTTTTATTCGATAATAGTCAAGCACCTTGCATTTGTTTGTTGGTTTGTTTTGAGATGGAATCTCGCTTTGTCACCCAGGCTGGAGTACAGTGGCACGATCTGGGCTCCCTACAACCTCCGCCTCCCTGGTTCAAGCAGTTCTCCTGCCTCAGCTCCTGAGTAGCTGGGACTACTGGCATGTGCCACCATGCCTGGTTAATTTTTTGTATTTTCAGTAGAGACAGGGTTTCACTGTGTTAGCCAGGGTAGTCTTGATCTCCTGACCTCATGATCCACCCGCCTTGGCCTCCCAAAGTGCTAGGATTACAGGCGTGAGCAACCACGCCCAGCCTTGAATTTAGTTTTTATATTAACTCAAACAGTACCTCCAGTCTCTGTCTGACTCTACATGGCAGCACAGGCATGAAAAACTACTTACCATCCGACCCTTTTCAAGATATGGTGGTGTTCCACAAACTGTCTGAGCTTCTCTGAGTAAACTAAGTTCTTAGAAAATCCACAGCATGTACACACTTGGTGACAAATTATGTACCTAGTGGTCATAAGTCATACTGATTAAAGAGATATATTTATATTTGAGTGCTCTTTCCTCTTTCCCTTTGGGTGTGACGGATTGTGATGTTCATTACCCCGCTGACTTGACATGGTTGGTTCAGCTGTTCAGCCTGGCTGGCCACGTGCTGTTCCCTAACTGCCCCTCGTGAATCTCTCCTGCACCTGCATGTTCATTTGAAGAGAAGGACCTTTCCAGCACCAGAGACCTTCAGTCAAGGAGACAAACAGCTCTATACCTCTGTCTACAACCTGGCGACTGCCCCCTGTTTTCATTTAGCACAGGATTCAAAAGGTGCAAGTTATAACGGGCTCTACTTAGTTTACCTTCAAAAAATGTCTGGAGCCCATTGAACTTGATTTTTCTCATACTGTCCTGTTATAAAATACAGACTTACAAGGCCGGAAAAATCCAATGAAGAAATTTAAATGTTGTTTTATGGTCCACAGTGAGTCGCTTTGCCAACCAACCTTTTTTTCCTTGTAAGCAGTATTTGAGGCTTTGTGTGTATGTGTGTCTGAAACTTGAAATCATATTTATTTCTATTTCTAATATAAATAAGTCCTTATCTCTTCCTTTTTTGATATCAGCATTACTTACTTTCCAAAAAGAACTCTTAGCACATTATGACTATGTTTTTACTTTAACTTCTTTAAAATGTTAGTTTCAGTCCCTTGAAGTGTGCCTCCATCCAGCTACATTATTTAGAAGTCTTGTGCACATAAGAAAGATAATCACAGAACAAAAGTCCATAATGACTGAAGCATTAGGTTTCATCAAAAAATGAGGAAAGAATGACATAAAAGGTAAAAATAGTTATGAAAATCAGTTGAAAAACAGTTATTTTTCATGTTTCATTTCATGCATCTACAGGTTTTGCAAAAGTGATTAAAAGTATTTTGCCCTTAAAAGTAATGGCAAAAACCACAATTACTTTTGCACCAATCTAATAGTATCATTCAAGATACTTTTATAAAGTTAAGAGCAAGTATTAAAGAAACGAAGGACATTTTAAAAGTAAACCAAAAGCATGCAATTCAACCAGGATGAACATCAGAATCGCTGAGGAAGAGGAGAGTAATAGGAGGGTGTGTGTCTGTGTTTGCGCGTGTGTGTGTGCGCACACGTGCACGCGCATGTACATGTGAGCACTATTGGAGGTAGACTGCCCATATCTGTTCATCACCTTAAATCCACGTGGTTTATAATCATGTGATTAATATGCTTATCTACTTTTATTTTGTCTGTTTTCCTTATGTCAGCATCCATAGCATGCAGTCTATGAACACAGTTACACTGAAACCTGACTTTACTTTAGATTTTTGCTTCCTTAGCTGTATTGATTTACAAGTTTTCAGTCAAGAAAAAGAAAGGTCTTGTTTTCATTGGCAGCATGTCAAATTGCATGGTCCATTCAACTTCAGTTTTGCAAAAGTGAAAAATAAGGTTCAGTGTATACAGCGTGTACAAAGAATTAATAATATTATCTGTAACTTACAATGCATCCCTGGAGTGTATCTAGGAGTAACTTCATTGACTGCAGTAAGTGGGAGGATTTTTTCTGTTCAGTCATGTCTTATTGATGCTAACCATGTGACAGGCATTGGGCCAAGCTACACAGACAGGTGCTCTGCTTTCTAAAGGAACTCATAATCTAGCAGGAAACATTTTATTCAACCTCAGAAACAATATACTAATTACTATTTTGTCAAACTTATTTATTCAGCAAATATGTATCTTATGTCAATTAAAATAGAAATTTAATCCAGCTATTTAAAGAAATTATTTGACCCATTATTTCATTTTAATAATGTCATTGGTTAGAATAATCTCCTATAGAAGTGTCATGTACTGTAGTCTTCAGCTTGACTTCAGTCTTTGAAATGGCTTGTTCTTTATCCCTGACTCTCCTAATCCCATGGAGAAATAGTCAACATGTTGATCAAATATCTGATGATTGAAAGACAACTAAAGTTCCATAAAACATCATTATGTTTCAGAGGGGTTCATATGTAAACAGTTCTATATCACTACAATTTTTATTTTCAGCCAAAGATAAAAGGAGACATTACTACCTGCCACATAAAAAAAAAATAAGATGTTTTCATCAATGATTTTTTGTTTTAATTTTAAAAGTGAAACTGCTGGTATATGCAAAGGGAACATAAGTTTACATAATTTTAGTCTGTAAAATATGTTGTAGTCATTAATTGTACAGACATAAGTTTAAGAAAAGCGTATACTTAATCCAGTTTTTTTCTCTGTGGAAATTGTGGAAAATACCTCAGTATTGTCATTTGTAAGTCAGATTTGCTAATATTATTTCTTTGGTGTGCTTTATTTTACCAAATTTTTATCTCTTCTGGAGATAACCCTATATACTTCCTAGCCCCTCCCAGAATTATCCATAGACAGACAGAGATGAGCATAAATGTTATATCTTTGTAGTCACCTTCTACCCTTTCAGAGCAATTCATCTCTTATTATTCTGTACTTCAACAATTTTTCTTTCCTTACAGCAGTTATCATATTTTATAATCATGTAATTAATATACTTACCTACTTTTATTTTGTCTGTTTTCCCTATGAACTCTATGAAGTATGATGTAGGTTGATTTTGCTAAATACTGTCTGTAGGGCTTCATACAGCACATGTTTAGAACCTCAATAAATATTTATTTAATAAATATTAATTTAATATTCTGTAGTTCAATAAAACCTATTCATGGACAGCTTTAGGACATTTATATTCATAACTGTATGAATTTTGGAAGTCACTTTATGCAAAGTGAATTTTTAAAGTGAATTTTAAATATAGTTAATTGTGTCTTTTCTTCTCACATTAACTTCTGTCTAAACCAAAGAGAATAAATGTCTTTATTCATACTTGCTGACCACTTAAACTCTCCAAAGGTATCTTAGTAACTGTTGGTTCTACAGTGGACAAGTAAATTGCCAGTGTCAGATTGCACTAAAAATTACAAATTACTCTACAAAAATTATTAAATTACTAGACAATAATCTAAATAAATTACACTAGGTAAATTAAGAGTTAAGTAAATTAACTAGACAAAATATTTCATTGGTCATTTTTAACAACTCTTACAGCAATGTTATCAGCTAGTTTATTTATCAGTATTTGAGGTCTATAAAAGTTGCATGACACACTAAGCATCTAACAGTGTTTGATGCAGAGGGTAGGTTCAATAACTGACCAAAAATAGTTTATCATGTTGTATGACAATAGCCGATTTACTCCCCAGCTCTGCACTGGGTATAGTGGGTAGGTATAGGAGAGTACCTTCAATGTCTAGATAGCCATGAATAATTAGCTCAATCAAGCCTATGTTCTATAGAGAGAGGTGAAAAATGAATTGCTAGTAGCCGATTGATCTTCCCATTTCACTGAAATTCCAAAATGAGTAAACATTCTTCAGAAAAAAAAAAGTATTTTGGTGAGAAATAATTAAAAGAATTAATAATTATGTAAATGCAGCCAACATTATATGAAAAAAATGCTCAATATCACTAATCATTAGAAAAATACAAACCAAAACCATAATGAGATATAATCTTACACCAGTCAGAATGGCTGTGATTAAAAGGTAAAAAAGTAACAGATGCTGGCAAGGCTGTGGAATAAAGGGAATGCTTATACCCTGCTGGTGGGAATGCAAACTAGTTTAGCCATTGTGGAAAGCAGTTCAGCAATTTCTAAAAAAACTTAAAACAGAATTACCATTTGACCCAACAATCTCATTACTGGGTATATAACCAGAGGAATATAAAACATTCTACCATAAAGACACATACATGTGTATGCTCATGACAGCACTATTCACAATAGCAAGGATATGGAATCAGCCAAGATGCCCATGTTAGACTGGTTAAAGAAAATGGGGTACATATACACCATGGAATACTACGCAGTCATTAAAAGGAACAAGATCATGTTCTTTGCAGCAACATGGTTGCAGCTGGAGGCTATTATCCCAAGTGAACTAACATAGGAACAGAAAACTAAATACAGCATGTTCTCATTTATGAGTGTATCACATATCATATCACAAAGACAGGAACAATAGACCCTGAAGCTTACTTGAGGGTAGAGTGTGGGAAAAGGGATTGATTCAAAACACTGGTATTTTGATAGATTTGGTATAAAAAATAAAATAAGCCTGGGACTTTATGTATATACATTTTAAAACCTTAATTTAAAATACATTTGCATAAAAATGAGCTTTGACAGATGGCATTAAAGTGTATACTGGAATTATCAAAAAGAGGTTATATGCACTAATTATCTAATTTGATCATTTTTATATGGTTTATTTATTTATTTTGTAATTCCATCCCCTCAAGTTGCTACTTGGCTTTATTTCTACTTTTCTAGATATTATGATATTGTACCCCCATGTTTTAATTAAAGATTTGAATGATATACAGGGATTTTGTAATTTCTAAACTTCTATAAAAAGGTAATGTATTTTCTAAATTGGCTCTAATTTCCTTTTCTCAATTTCTATTACTGAATCTTTAAAATAACATAATTTTAAATTGATTTTATCTCAAAGTACATTGATTGTGGTTTTATTAAATTTAGAAAAACAAAGCATAACTATCTTGGAGGCTCAATATTATTTGATTATTCTTATTAATTTTCTGTAAGTTAGTTTATTTTGCATACATTAATTACAATTTTGATCATTCTACTTTGTAAATATTTATGCTTTAGCAATGATAATGACAAAATGGATAAACTAGGATAGAACATTATCAATTCAGTTAATCACCTAAGAATAATTTAATAACCACAAATATGATTTTTAAAACAATAATAGTTTATACATTATGAAAACCCGAAGTTGGTTAGGAAATTGCTTTTCCTGTCAAATTATACAGTAATAGTTTTTTTAAATCTCTAATATTCTAATACATACCTCTGTCTTTCATTAGATAAAATTCAAGTCGTGGACAGGGCAAGGTATTTAGAGTTTACTAGATTTGATTCGAGCAAGGTGTTTAGGGTTTTTTAGATTAGATTTACAAATTCTGATTCTGTTATATATCAACTACCTGATACAGACCAAGTTGTTTTACATTCTCTTTTATTTAATTTTTTTCATCTATAGCTAACTTACTACTGGGGTAGCTGTGAGATGGTCCATACAAGATACCTGGAAAAGCAATTAGAATTGTAACTATTGTTTCTCTGACACAAATGTCAGATATCAGAATAGTTATGGACATCTAAGTTAATGTGGCAATATAAAGAAAATTCTTCATTCATCCCTAACTTTCCTTATTTTGGTAGGCCAAAATCGTATTAATTTTGTAAGTGATGTTGATATAGGTAGTATGAGACAAAACAAAATGAAGTGAGCCTATTTGTGTTATTAACACAATGGATTTAACAGCATGTGAATAGAGAAGGATTCTAACAAGCTATTATGGTCTTAGAGTCTATGGTTTATAACAGGGTTTCTTAACCCATATCCATGAGTAGAATTCAGAGTGCTACAAATCATCTAACAGTTTTTGTAGAATTGTATGTAAATGGGTACAAATATACACTTAGAAAAAAAATCTCCTGGTGTTCCAGTAGATCAGTAGAGTGAGTAGAGTTAACATAAACTGATTGTACATTTCAAAACAGCCAAAAGAAAAGAGTTTCTAGCATAAAGATAAATGATTAAGGTGATGGATATTCCACTGAACCCTGTTTGATTATATGAATGTATCAAATTATCACGTACCCTGAAAATATGCACATCTAATATGCATCAATAAAAAACAAAATTAAGTTTTAAAATCAATTTTATGTTTAACAGGCAGTGCAGAATGAAATGTTGGATGATCAAACATTAAAATAGTCCAATCTTTTTTTAAAAAAGAATTGTACATGAAATGTACTTTTCCAAAGGAAAGAGTCACATATTTTACTAGATTCTTAATGACACTAGCGACCTCTATATCTTAAAATACTGGCTTAAAATTAAGTACTTCTTTTTTGCATAGCTATTCATATAATTGGCAAATACATAGCTTGCAGTGGTGTTTTTAACAATTGGTCTTGTATTTTCTCATTTGTGTATGCATGCTGCAGAAAGTAGAAATAATTATAGAGCAGGTAGCTTTTGGAGTCCTCTATGTAATAAAGGAATTATGTGATCCAATGTACAGAGTAAACGTTCATAAAAAAGAATGCAAACCATTTGTCTCTTTTGTTACAGCTTCCTTTAGTTTCTCAACTTAGAAGTCAAATGGCAAATTATGCGCTCCTAAGAAATTCAAAGTTAAGGTCGTGGTTAAAAACAGGGTAAAAAGTAATTAAAAGTCTTGGCAAAGCATAAAAAATAATGCAAAGTTATGCTTTTATTAATTTTATGTTATTACATTGTCTCATAAAACCACAAATTTCCTTTTATATCTGCTTCCAGTGGTACAGGTGAAGTCATAGAGGAAAACTTGCTCTGTGCTTTTTTTGCCAAAAGAGTTTGTGTTTGTGACAGCAAATTCACAGATAATATTTTCACATGAAAGTGTAATTATACTGAGTAGTCTGTTTTCTGAGCTTTCTTTTAAAAACAAAACAAAACAAAACCTTTACCCAGGGTGTTGTCATTAAGTAAGAGATTTAGAATTTGAAGCTGTAATTTTCCACCTTCATGGTCTTTTATTCAACAAAACACAGCTTTCCATAAATTTGTGGAATTAATCATTTCTAAATGAAATTGAAAAAGAAATAAAAAATTAGAGCCTAAAAACTAATTTGTCACTTTCTAATACTGCTAACAGAATTTTTATAATTTTTTGTTTATGTTCTTTGAACATTTTAATTTTTGTCTCATAGTATATTTTTATTTGCCTCATAGTGTCGGTAATTTTACTTTCCACAAATGTATCAACCTGGATGATGGAAATTATTTGTCTTAAATATTTTACAAGTATTTAGTGAATGCCTACTATTGAAAATCCTCTAGCAGGCAATGACCATACATGGTTATTGATGTCACGGTCTAATTGGAGAGACGGCCATTCATTAAATAATCAAACACACACGAAGTATAAAATTGAAATTGCAATGGATCCTACAGAGGAGATGTAGTTGCACCAAAAGTGCATACAATTAAAAAATAAGGCTGTCTTGAAGAAGTGACCACTTGTGTTGAGACTTGAAGGGTAAGAGTTAATTGAACCATGGAGGTAGGGAAGCATGCCCTCGAAAGAGGAAATCATGTGCAAGGGTATGTATACTCTAAGCAAATATGAAAGTGTGTATAAAAGTCTAGAGGGCCAGGGAGGTTGGAACAGAACAAGCTGGTCAAGTGCAGTGCAAGGTGAAGTTAGAGAGGGTGGAGGGAGGACCATGCTGGACAGTGTAGACTAAGTTAGCAAGCTTACTTTTTATCTTAAGATCACTAAGGAATCTTAGCAGATAGGTAACATGATTACATTATGTTTGCATTTTTAAAAGCTCAGCCCACACTACAGAGAATGAAGTGGGACAAGATCAGATGTGGGTAGAACCTACGAGGCTATTTCAGTATCCCAGGAAGGAGACGATGGTAACATGGACTAGAATTCATGGGAGTGGCATTTGGGGATAGAAAAAAAGTGTTTGCATATGAAATTTATAAAGTCAACTTTACAAGATTTAGTGTTGGATTGAATGTAAAATGAGAGGGAGAGGGGACCATAAAATCACTGTAGCTTTCCAACTAGCAGACTTTGAGGAATGAGTTATTACTATTAGACATAAAGAACAGTAGTTTGGAATTAAGTTTGGAGAGAATACAAGAAAGATAGTAAAACTGGTGCCTTTTGAATATCCAAAGTAAGATGTAACTAGGCTGAAGAAATGATTCACAACTTGAAGAATAGTCTGGGTTGAAGATACATATGTTTATGTCATTGAATCTGTGAGTATGAAGAATTTTTCTCAGTGGAAGAGGATAAAACAAAGGCCTAGAATAAAGTCTGGGGAATTTCAAATTGGAATGGCCAAGTAGTGAAGGATAGACTAGACCTCTGCAACAGGCAGAGAACAATCAGCTGGAGAATGAGAACACAAAGAAAGGGCGGTGACAGGGAAGTTTATAAAAGAGATTACTTGAAAAGGATAACTGAGTCAGCATTACGTAGTGCTGATGAGAGGTCAGGTAAGAAGAGTAAAAAAATATCGATTTGATTTTGTGATGTGAAATCAACACCATCCTTACAAAAAAACTATTTCAGTGGACTGTTAGTAAGTGAAGCCAAATTGGAATGCTCTAGAGAAAAGAAAATAAAGACAATGAGTATAGATGACTCCTTTTAAGAGTTGGGCTATGGAGGAGAAAAAGCATTAGCTGGAGGAGAACATAGAATTGGTATTTTTAAAAATTTATTGATTTAAGTTTGTTTTCATATGTTGATTGTACAAACTTGTACATGTTTAAAATATGGTGGGAAGGAATCATGTAAAGGAAGAGGTTGAATATGCAATTCAGCAAGGGAATCATCTAGTTTATGATGTCCAGGATGCAGGATGAGATGAAAGCTGCAGCCCAGGTGGTGGGCATGGCCTTACCTAGGCAAGGGACAACCTCTTTATTGTAGTAGAAGAGATGACAGAAAGTGTAGGTGCATATGCAAGTTGATTTGTAAGATGGTTTATACGAATATTGGGAAGAGCATTAGGAAGGTAAAGACATTTATATCTGAGAACCTCTGTTTTCTTTGTAAAGCCGGAGGTAAGATCATCTGCTGAAAATGGAGATTTGGATTCAAAGAAGGATTTGGAGAGGTAGGAGAGTGTCAGAAGTTTGATGAGACTTGAAAAGTTTTCACGTGGTTGTGATGAATTGGAGAGCTTTTCAAAGAGACAAAGGAAGGCTTACAGAAAGTATTTTAGGACATTTTTAAGTTTGGGAATTACTAGCGTATGATTGAATAAATCTTATCTGTTATGAGACTTTTTTAAGCAGAGCTCTGCTATTCTAAAGAAGACACACCGAATTCAGATGTACAGTGGTTTCATTCAGGCTTGTAGTTCAACAATCCCAATGCAATGAGAAAAACAGAGGCAGGCACATCACAAAGTTTGTTATTAAAGTTAAAACCCATGGATGATCAGCTTGATAAGAAGTGAAGTAAAGTAAGCAAAAGGCTTTTGCATCAGGAAACAGTAGAGAGACCAAAGGACTGGGAAGAACAAATGTGTCTTTAAAATGGTGTACGGCAGGTAGTTGAATAATAGAGGTGGATTTTGTGTCTTAAACATGGTGTAGGACGTAGTCGGATAATAGAGGTGGATTTGGAAGTTTGGTCATTAGAGAAAATGGCAACTCCAATCTGTGACTGTTGGGTGGATGGTTGAAACAGAAAAGGCAAGAAGAGCACTGGGGATACCAAGGCCATGTTGATGATGGATCATTAAGATGAATATTGTCATTAGACAGATAAATAGCATGGTTTGGGTTAGAAAAGAAGACTGTGAGACTGGTACCAGAATCTTCAGTGAAAGACAAAGGAGCAGGATGTCAGTTGCTGCTAACAATAAGCCAGTAAATGTAATGGCATGTGCTTCAAAAAGAGAAGTGACCATATGGGAACTTTAACAGAGAGCAAGCTAAATGGCAATTTATTGTCTTGACCATGAAGTTCATAAGATGGTGAGAAAATAACCACGACTTGAGAGACTGCTGTCTTTTAGAGATAAATGAGAGGTCGATTAAAACCTGGAGAAAAGGAATGTTTTGCAGTGAGCTACAGGATATGGGGGCTTTGCAGGTTTTGGAGTGGAAGTTCCAGAGGATAACTGCAAGGGTTTGGGAAGTGAGGTAGAGATGAAAGGCTGGGTTTGGGACAAGGACATCCCGAGCAATGTGGGAATGACAGGTTTGTTTTGAAAGGATTCAGAGATCAGAAAAGAATTGTCTAACCACAATTTCAACTTTATAAAATGAGTTATGTCATACATGCCTTATATCTATCAGAGTTCATAAAAGTTGGACAAAATGCCACAGAATCAACAAGGCACAGAGTCTTATTAATAGATGCTGGGCTTAATACCCAGATGACGGGTTGATAGGTGCAGCAAGCCACCACGGAACACGTTTATGTAGCAAACCTGCACATCTGGCGCATGTACCCTGGAACCTAAAATAGAATAATAGAAAAAGAAAACATTAAGACAGGCTTAATAAGGAAATATGAAGAAATAAAGTATTAGTAAATGAAGTAATCTTGAACAAATTAAAATATCCAAGTAATCATTTTATTTTAACTTTCTTTCTAAGTGACTTTCAGAACATATGTAAACCCTTAACAGGAATGCTACCAAATCCTAATTCATATGTAAATTTTATTTTTTATTTAACTGAGCGTACATACATTCAATTTGGGTGCTGTCCTATTGAAAATATATTTGAGTACAACAGATTGTGAAATGTGGTTTATAACGATGTGAAACTAGATCTCATTAAATAGTAAAGAAACATAGTGTAGTAACAGTTGGACACCAAAAGAAAGATGATGTGCTTACTGAAACATCTGAAACATGATGGATGTGCATGTGCACGCATGCACATATCTGTATAGCTGTGTGGTTAGGAGAGCAACCAGAGCTGAAGGGTACCAAAATGAGCAGTGGTAAAACTGGGGAGATCTCAT
Source organism: Plecturocebus donacophilus (assembly GCA_004027715.1). Lineage (NCBI taxonomy): Eukaryota > Metazoa > Chordata > Mammalia > Primates > Pitheciidae > Plecturocebus > Plecturocebus donacophilus. The sequence goes on along the minus strand of PVKP010033166.1, from coordinate 6,411 downwards.
ATTATGGTAATTTTGAGTGAGATGTAGTTAGGAAGGACATGTCTAACATTGTTTTTCATCTTATGAGTGTTTCCAAAATGGCCTGGCATTTGATATCATGCAACTTCTGTAAAATTGCTGAGAAAGTAACTGACAAAACCAGGGCATGGTAGATATTGAATAAAATTGGGGTCTGAAAGATCTGAGGCAGAGTCCATATTCACCACCTCTTGGCTGTGGGCCTTCACCAAGCAAATTAGGTTGAAGCTCATTTTCCTCATTTGTAAAATAAAGATTAAGATAGCTATTGGGATGATTGCTGGCAGTGGAGGGGTAGGGGAGGCAGGGGGGACAGCGAGGGGAGTGAAGTGAAATTATGTGGATAGTAAGTAGCAAAGTCCTGACACCCAAAAGCTGCTCAGTAAGCCTTCATAGATGTTGTGCAGTATGATCTCTGAGCATGGACTTAGAACCAGTCTTCTGGGTTCAAATCCCAACTTTGCTGTTGCTCTTGTGATTCAGTGCTCCTCTCTGTAAGGGAGATAATAGTAGTACCACCTATCTCAAAGGTTTGTGGTCAGAATCACATAAACATATGCCTCTTAGAACACAGCCTGATACATAGTCCTGGCTGACACATTTATTTATATCCAATAACTATTTGTAAAAAATTATAGTATTAATTATAAAATAGTATTACTAATAAGAGATTATTATTAGTAGTAGTATTAAAGATGTTTTGTTAGGGCACCCAGTCAAGAGGGGCATATGTATGAAGGTAAAGAGTTTTAGTTGAACCTGAATGCTATTTATAAAAAATCACAAGGAGATACTATTTCAGTCATCTAATATGCTCCAAATGCTCTTTTGAAGATCAATGTAATTTATGATAATGATCTGCCAAAAACTTCACATAGGACTGTATGAAAAGTAATCTCCTGACTATTGATCAGCCTCAGATTTTATTTCCTTTTCCAGCCAATTTTTCAATGCCTCCAAAGCAGTTTAAATGTAATTACAAACATCTGGTCCCACTGAAGTCTCCTTAATTTTACAGTTACTGCTCAAGCTCCAGACATTCTCTTTAGAAGCACGATTTTATTGTTCATTTAGTAGAAATGAGACAACTCTGAGTGCAATATGGTTGCCGTGAAAAAAGTCATTTCTGGCAACCCTTAGAGACAATGTTTCTACTTTGATCTTGGTAAATACATGTGCATTTCCCTTGAACATATTACCTGGAGACAGTATTTACTTTTTTCCAGCCATAAAAAGGGGAAGTGAAAGAAGCTCAGATTATTGAAAAAAGTGTATGCCATTTTTGTGTTCATTTGGTTGGTTCATTTCCCTGTTTCTATATTAATTATTAAGCAGATAGCTCCCATGATTTTATGATGAAGTAGGAAATACTTTTCTGTAATTTCTCCTACAGTCTTCTGGTATCATACAATCTATATAAAGCAAACATTAAAATTATTAAAATTCTTGTAAGATTTATATATCCGTAAATCTCTTGACACCTTTGAAGAAAAAGGTCTCACTGTATGGAACAATAAAAGCACAAAAAAACTCACTGTTTGCAGAATGCAAAGAAATTGGGTTTTGGGACGTGGTATATCAGGGTTGGAATCCTAGCCCCTCTAGGAGATAGTTGTGAAATCCTCATGGAGGAATTTCCTCTCTGAGCCTCTTTACTTTTATCAGTAGCACCAATAAAACTCATCAAATTCTATTGTGATTATTTAATGAAATCAATAAATATTAAGCAACCAGTACAGTGCATTATTCATAATAAATGCACAGCCGACATTTCTTCCTTTAACAACAGGAAAATATAGCAGGTAGCTTTATTTGGCAATTTTCTTAATCTGCCTCAAAAGAAATTTTGTTCAAAAATTTGCAGCATGGCAGTTTTAAATAAAACTGCATTTATATTATGCACACAGATTGTCACTAGGATTTTATGGAGTTTTTTAATTCAATGCCAATTTCTTTTTTTTTTTTTTTTAACTTTAAGTTCTGGGATACATGTGCAGATCTTACAGGATTGTTACATAGGTATATACATGCCATAGTGGTTTGCTGCCTCCATCCCCCTGTCACCTACATTAGATATTTCTCCTACTGTTATCCCTCCCCAATCTCCCCACACCCTGCTATCCCTCCCCTAGCCCCACCAACTCCCAACAGGCCCTGGTGTGTGATGTTCCCCTCCCTGTGTCCATGCGTTCTCATTGTTCAACACCCACTTATGAGTGAGAACATGTGGTGTTTGGTTTTCTGTTCTTGTGTCAGTTTGCTGAGAATGATAGTTTCCAACTTCATCCATGTCCCTCCAAAGGACATGAACTCATCCTTTTTTATGGTTGCACAGTAATCCATGGTGTATATGTGCCATATCTTCTTTATCCAGTCTATCACTGATGGGCATTTGGGTTGGTTCCAAGTCTTTGCTATTGTAAACAGTGCTGCAATGAACATTCGTGTGCATGTGTCTTTATAATAGAACAATTTATAATCCTTTGGGTATATATACACAGTAATGGGATTGCTGGGTCAAATGGTATTTCTATTTCTAGATCCTTTAGGAATTGCCACACTGTCTTCCACAATGGTTGAACTAATTTATACTCCCAGCAACTGCATAAAAGCGTTTCTATTTCTCCATATCTTCTCCAGCATCTGTTGTCTCCTAATTTTTTAATGACCGCCATTCTAACTGGTGTGAGATGGTATCTCAATGTGGTTTTGATTTGCATTTCTCTAATGACCAGTGATGAACATTTTTTCATATGTTTGTTGGCCGAATAAATGTTTTCTTTTGAAAAGTGTCTGTTCATATCCTTTTCCCACTTTTTGATGGGGTTGTTTATTTTTTTTCTTGTATATTTAAGTTCTTTGTAGATGCTGGATATTAGCCATTTGTCAGATGGGTAGCTTGCAAAAATTTTTTCCCATTCTGTTGGTTGCTGGTTCACTCTAATGATTGTTTCTTTTGCTGTGCAGAAGCTCTTAAGTTTAATTAGATTCCATTTGTTTATTTTTGGGCACTTTTGGTGTTTTAGTCATGAAGTCCTTGGCTATGCCTATGTCCTGAAAGACATTGCCTAGGTTTTCTTCTGGGGTTTTTATGGTGTTCAGTCTTACGTTTAAATCCTTAATCCATCTGGAGTTAATTTTTGTATAAGGTGTAAGGAAGGACTCTAGTTTCAGCTTTCTGCACATGGCTAGCCAGTTTTCCCAATACCATTTGTTAAACAGGGAATCCTTTCCCCATTGCCTGTTTTTGTGAGGTTTGTCAAAGATCAGATGGTTGTAGGTGTGTGATGTTATTTCTGAGGCCTCTGTCCTGTTCCATTGGTATACATCTCTGTTTTGGTACTAGTACCATGCTGTTTTGATTTCTGTAGCTTTATAGTATAGTTTGAAGTCAGGTAATGTGATGCCTCCAGCTTTGTTCTTTTTGCTTAGGATTGTCCTGGCTTATTTTAGGGATTTTTTAAGTCTCAATTTAAATGGTAAAGTCATAATGAGGTCATGGTGTTATAAAAGTGAAATACCTAAATTTTTTCTTATTCTTGTATTGAAGAATGTGTTCATGTAAGATTTAAGGTAGCATACCAATTTGTGTGATAATGTTGCCATTGCTATTTAACTTTCTAGATGAACAAACCAAGCATATTTTCTTTACTGAAGCTGGTGTTTATCACCTTTTTATTCCAATTTCATTTTTTTAAGTAAAGCTAGAAAAAAAATCTTAAGCTTATACACATTTACTGTATTTATTATAATAAGTAATGGAATTCTATAAAGAGATACTGTCATTTTACAGTATTATAAAATTTTAAATTAATTTCTTGATTTGTTTATGTAATTTCAAAATCTCACAGTCCTGTAACATTGATAATTCAATTGCTGATAGTTGTTTCTTACACAAGAAAACTTGGAAGAAAAGAAATAATTTGTCCAAAGCCTCATGACATGCAATTGTTGGAAACACAAGTGGAAACAAATGGATTCTGTTTTCTGCCTTTTAGTCCATCTCAATGTCTATTGCATTATGTGGCAAAGTTTCTTCACCCTAAATCATATGTAACCACAGCAAACAATTTTTGTTTTTGAGATGGAGTTTCACTCTGTGGCCCAGGCTGGAGTGCAATGGTGCAATTTTGGCTCAGTGTAACCTCCACTTCCCGAGTTCAAGTGATAGTCCTGTGTCAGTCTCCTAGTTGGGATTACAGGCATGAGCCACCATACCAGGCTAAATTTTTGTATTTTTAGTAGAGATGAGGTTTCACCAAGTTGGCTGCAAACAATTTTATAGTTATATTAGAAACGTTTTTAAAAATATTTTACTTGCTGGCATCTAGAATGTATAGTATTTGCAATTCATTTCATCACTTTATAGGTTTATTTTTGACTGATCCTGCTTAATATTTAGGATATTGTATATTAAAAATTAAGTAAATGAAGGTAATTTATGTATTCAAATATAAGGAGATATAATTTTAGTTTTTGTTTCTTAATTTCTTCTTAAATACAATTGATGACAGGAAGCTTTCTGGAAGTCTGATATTTATAATATTATAATATAGCATTCTGGTTATGTTAGCTAAAAATGCATGCTGTGTATTGTCCTAAGGAAATCTGAGGGTGGAAGGAGAGTGTCATGAGTAATTATTATTTAGAGACAACCAAACAGGATAATAAAGTAGTTTGGCAGAATTGAGGCAAGATATTGACTAACATACAAAGAAATTGAAATCAAAGTCTGAGAGTTGAGTGAATATTGTTGAGTTGAGACAAATGTGGGTTTGAATTTCAGCCCCTCCACCCATTACCTCTATGATGGGTAGTATAAGGGTTACTTTTCACTCTGGATCTTGGATTCTCCTTTGAGGGAACCAGTGAAAGTGGCAAGTGTATGAGCTGAGAAATCAGCTTGACCATGTTCAAGACTCAGATTCACCAATGATCAGTCATGTAAATTCAAGCAGTGATAAGTCTATAATTCCTAAATCCACAAAGCTCTAAAATCGTAATGACTTTTATAGCTTATTTAACTACAATACCCTACCTCTTCTGAGCTGACATGAACCATATATAATCTTTACGTATCCCATTTAGTGTAAAGGGTTCTGTGTTTCACTAGTAGCATTGCCCTTTACCCTGTTATACAGTCTATAGCTCATTATCTTATTACTTTCTAAAATCAAATAAATAACAAAAGTTTTGACTTCCAAAGCTCATTTGGCTTCAAATTTTAAGTTTTTTGTTGTTGCTGTAGTCTTTTTGAGATGGTCTCCCTGTGTCGCCTAGGCTAGAGTGTAGTGGTGTAGTCTCTGCTTACCGCAACCCCAGCCTCCCGGGTTCATACGATTTTTTTACCTAGGTCTGCCAAATAGTTGGGATTACAGGGGTGTGCCACCACGCCTGACTGATTTTTGTATTTTCAGTAGAGACAGAGTTTCAACATTTTGGCCAGGCCAGTCTTGCACTCCTGGCCTCAGGTGATCCACCCAACAGGCAATCGCTTTGAAATCCACTTCCCAAAGTGCTGGGATTACAGGTGTGAGCCACTGTGCTCAGTCAGTTTCAAAAGTTTTGAATCAGACACTGTGGACGTACACCTAATATCTGTAAGCCTCAGCTTCTGAAACTACCTGAATGTATTAGTCAGAGTTTCTCCAGAGAAACAGAATCAATATGTATATATGTGTGTGTATACATGTATATATATATATATATATGTAAAGAGATTTATAGATATAAGTATATATTATATAGAGATATAGATGAAGAGATTTATTTTAAGATATTGGTTAATGCTGTTATGGAGGTTGAGAAGTTCCAGGTTCTGGGAACTCAAGCTGGGGACCCAAGAAAGCCCATACTGATGGTGTAGATTCCCACCCAGGGTCAGAAGGCTTGGGAACAGGAGCACCAAAGGCAGAATACGTGAGCTGAAGTATTCAGGCAGAGCAATTCAACTTTCCTTCACCTTTTCATTCTGTTCAGAATCTCAACAAATTAAATGCTGTCCACTCACACGGGGGAGAGTCATCTGCTATACTCAGTCCACCAATTCAAATGCTGTTCTCTTCCGGAAACTCCCTTGCAGACACACTCAGAAATAACGTTTAACTAGCTAACTAGGCATCCCACGGCCCAGTCAAGTCGACACATAAAATTAATATCACACTGAGTTACTAAGTTGTTGTGAATATAAAATGATATAATCCATGTAAACCATAGGGCCTACTAAACGGTAAGCATTAAATACCTCTGAATCATTACTTTTATAGTAAAGCTTTCTCAATACCCAGGCCTGCCTACTTTTTTCTAAGCTTTACTTTAATATGTAATTGAATGAAATTCCTTTTTCCTCCCAACATAAATTTTCAGCTAAGGCATTAGAAATTTGATTCTACC
>PVKP010033165.1:12570-25356 GCA_004027715.1 Plecturocebus donacophilus | reverse complement strand
AAATGCAGAGAGTAATGCTGAACTTAAGGGTTTAGATGTAGATTCTCTGGTCATTGAGCATATCCAAGTGAACAAAGCACCCAAGATGCGCCGCAGGACCTACAGAGCTCATGGTCGGATTAACCCATACATGAGTTCTCCCTGCCACATTGAGATGATCCTTACTGAAAAGGAACAGATTGTTCCTAAACCAGAAGAGCAGGTTGCTCAGAAGAAGAAGATAACCCAGAAGAAACTGAAGAAACAAAAACTTATGGCACGGGAGTAAATTCAGCCTTAAAATAAATGCAACTAAAAGAAAAAAAAAAAAAGAAATTAAAACTGGACCATAAAAAACTCAACCACGCTCACAATTTTTAAAATATAAGTCAAAATGATTATTTAAACCCACTATATTGGCAAGGCTGTTATAAAGCTAGTATTCCTAGTATTGGCAAGGAGACAGCAAACTAGGCATGGTCATATTCAGCTCATGGGCATATTAATTGGCACCAGCTTTTTGAGGGCAATTTGGCAATATCTATTAAAATTTTAAAGCACATATTTCTGAACCCAACAATTCTAGTATTTTTCTTAGAGATATGCTTGTATAAGGGTGGGAAGACATATGTAGAAGGACGTTCAATAAGGAACTTATTAATTGTGCTATATCCATATAGTAGAATACTTGCAACTATTAAGATAACTTTATACCTATGATTACAATTTATGGTTTAATTCAGAAAACAAGTTGTAGAACAGTGAATATAACATTTTTTTTTTTTTTGAGACACAGTCTTGCTGTTGCCCAGGCTGGAGTGCAGTGGCTCAATCTCAGCTAACTGCAACCTACACTTCCTGGGTCCAAGAGATTCTCCTACCTCAGCCTCTCAAGTAAAGTAGCTGGGATTACAGGCACACACCACCACCCGTGGCTAATGTTTATATTTTTAGTAGAAATGGGGTTTCACCATGTTGGCCAGTCTGGTCTTGAACTCTTGACCTCAAGTGATCTGCCCACCTCAGCCTCCCAAAATGTTGGGATTACAGGCATGAGCCACCATGCTCAGTGTTGGCATAAAATTTTGAAAGAATGTAAATGCATATTTGTGCTTGTGCATATTACAGTATCTGGAAGAGTATTTCAAAACTGAATTGTGGAAATATCTCTGAGGAGTGAGAAGACTGGGGCAGGTGAGGGCTTTTTATTTTTTAATTTAGTATTCTTTGATATTATTTGAATTTTGATACATTGAGCATGGATTTTAATTTTTAACAATTTTATTGGGACATAACTCACATCATACAATTCACCAATTTAAAGAGGACTTTTGTGTATTTACACATTCAGTGGTTTTACACACTCTTATATTCAGAGTTATGCAATCATGCCTGTGGCATATATTTTTTTTAAATAAAAAATATTTTTGAAAGATGCTTCAAAAGTGAACTTACTACTGACAAGAAAATTTGTGTGAGAGAGAATCAGAAAAAAATTGAATAGTATAACATGCATAAACAGGGAGGAAAAAATATATATGAACAAAAAAAGATGAAGAAGGTCAGAGACAGAAAACAAAGAAAGTTTATATTTTCTTTTTTTAGAGACAGGGTCTTGCTCTGTTGCTCAGGCTAGAGTGCAGTGGCGTGATCATAGCTACAGAACAGTTGTTCATGTAGCCTTGAACAACTCCCTGGCTCAAGATATCCTCCTGCTTCACCCTCCATGCCTGGCTAAAGAAAGATTTTTAAAAGTATGTTAGATCTGCATCCATTTTTTTTTTTTTTGAGACAGAGTCTCTCACTGTTCCCTGGGCTGGAGTGCAGTGGCGTGATCTCGGCTCACTGCAACCTCTGCCTCCCAGGTTCAAGTGATTCTGCTGTCTCAGCTTCTGTAATAGTTAAGTATACAGGCATGTGCCACTGCGCCTGGCTAATTTTTTGTATTTTTAGTAGAGACGGGGTTTCACTATATTGGCCAGGTTGGTCTGGAACTCCTAACCTCGTGATCCACCTGCCTTGACCTCCCAAAGTACTGGAATGAATTACAGGCATGAGCCACCATGCTTGGCCTCTTTTTTTTTGAGACAGAGTCTTGCTCTGTTACCTAGGCTGGAGTGCAATGGTGCGATCTTGACTCACTGCAACCTCTGCCTCCCAGGATCTAGCGATTCTCCTGCCTCAGCCTCCCGAGTAGCTGGGACTATAGGAGTACACCACCACACCTGGCTAATTTTTGTATTTTTAGTAGAGACGGGGTTTCACCATGTTGGCCAGGCTGCTCTTGAACTCCTGACCTTGTGATCCGCCTGCCTTGGCCTTCCAAAGTGCTGGGATTACAGGCGTGAGCTACTGTGCCAGCCAGATCTGCATCCTTAAATAAACACATCTGAATTCTGTAACTAAAAGATCAAGGTAATATATTTGGGCATGATAAGAAAAAGAAACCTTTGATTTGATGGGATTTCCAGTCCCATCAAATCAAAGGTTTCTTTTTCTTATTTGGATAAACCAGATTCCATATAAATGTGCAGACAGCTGGATATGAATTCCATCTATGGAAGACACATAAAAAGAATTTAGGGAACCATGTTATCTGTAATTTCCAGAAATCTCTCCTGTTTTAGGAAGGCTGACAGAGAGGTTCTCACCCTCAAGCAATGAATACTCATTGAACATCAATGATACTTATTTGGTTAAGAGTATCTGAAAATATAAGGAGAGATGGATAGAGAGAAAAAGACTCCTGAAACATACTGACAAACCTAATAACCACAAACCATCCAGGAATATTCTGACCTTTTGGCTCAAACTTTTGTCCATGTTTTTAGAAAAAGGATGAGAAAACCTACTTTTGAAAACACATAATGTTTCATAAAACCATTCAGCAAAACCCAGATTTAATCTATTACTTAAAATAAAATTACCTTTTCTCTGAGACATTTTCCTCATTAAAATCATCCTTGAGCACTACAGACCTTAGGAACATCCTGTAGGTCATCTTATTTTCTTTATTCAAAACTTCAAAAAGCACAGTTCAAAAGTTGTATAGCCGGAAGCATCTCTGACACCAGGAAAATCAAACTTTACTTTTCCTGTGTATTCTATAAAATCAATTAGCTTGAGTAGTATATGATCTTATTTACTTAATTAGGGCAGTGTGATGACTTTAGCAATTGCTGTAGTTCAACTTCACTACAATAATGGAAATGTACACAGGATAGCCACTCCCATGTAAAACCTGTTTTTATAAAGGAGTAAATGTCAGATTAAAAATAAAAGTTGCCAGTTTTTGAGTTAGGAGACTGCAAAGTAATACTGGTGCAATAATGTATAACAATTAAAAATTTAAGATCAGTCTGTTATCTGATGAGATGGGTCATCTTTAAAATTATCTTAAGTGGTAATAGCTTATTTTTTATTTACTTTGTGGTAATAGTTTAAAAATCTCTTGACTATCTTTTCAAAATCACTCACCTTGTGGCTAATACATGACTAATACTTGGCTCCAAATCAAGCAAGAAAGAATCTTTGAGAACAAGCTATCCTTTAATAAAGGGTTATAATATGGTGTATCTATGTCCACATGTGTGTGTTTGCATGTGCATATGTGTAACACAGCATTTTATTGGGAATTAATGTATTGTACATGCTGGAGACTGTAGCTAACAACATATTAATCTCTATAAATGCTCTAATTGCCTGTAACATCTTAGGATATGATAACAGAAAATGTGAGTATCTCTGGTAATAAACCATGTAGGACAATGATCAGACTAAAATAAGTAATTAATTGCTTAAAAGTAAAATCACCTTATCAGAGAGGTTACCTACGTCTTATCCTGTGACCATGACAACAAATTAAAAATGGAACTGCTGAAACCTCCAAAATATGCAAAATTGTAACTGAAAGGATGTCACTTTAATGATAGTTAAAACATCCATCTCCATGGGCTAAATGTAGACACAATTGGACCTTGGCATTCAGGCTTGAGGTTAGACCAGCAGGACTTCTATTGTCATCTGGACAGGTGGCAATAGCCTTAGAAGGGGATGTCAGGGCCTCCAAAGTCTTCTTTTAGATCTTACATCAAGCTACAATGAACCCTGGCTTCAAATGAAAATTTGAATGCCAGAAAGCAAAGGCGAAGAGTTAACTGCGGGTTGTTTTTTCATCTCTTAGATGCTAAAATATTTTAAAAAGCAAGGGTAGCTCAATTTAGATTACAAAAAGGCACTCTGATGAAAAGCAAATGTGTTCCTAAATGTATTTCGAAGTAGATGGTTAGAAAGCTAATATAGAGTTTGTGGGCTAAATATATCATTTCTTTTAGAAGCAGAACATATTGCTGGGAGAAAAAGTCCTCTATCATAGGACTTATGGCATATAGTAACTAAAATGTTTTTCCATTCGTTGAATTTTCAATGTTGGGGAATATTATTATTCAGTAGACCTAGAGAGAAGTCCTAAATTGGAAAAGCAGCTGAGTCCAAGGTCATCTCTTTGTTTCCAAATATATCTTGAAACAAATGCAAGAAGGGCACTTTGCTGAGTGTTATCTGGACATATATAGTTTCAATCAAATTCTTCAAGAAGTGTCAGAATAAAAGTTGAACATTTGTTTGACACTGCCAAGTCACTAGCAAGTGGGTCTCTTCAAGGGCTGAGGCTCTCCTTGCCGACTTGACAATTATTCTGTAAAAAGTTCTTTTTCCTCCTCTTTTTTTAAATTTTTTTATTTTTTTAATTTTTTTCCGCCCGCCCCCCTTTCCTCCTCTTAAGAAAAAAAAAAAATCAAGCACAGAGAAAAACCAGCTTTGAATTTTTCTCACATTTTTTTAAATATAGGAAATCACATAAACTTATAAAAATGTCTCCCAATAAAAATATTACTTCTAAATATTCTGTTTCTCAGCTTAATTCCTTGGAATTATCAAATCTTTTTCACAAATCTGAAAATGTTACATGTAACAAAAAAGTGATGGCATAGATGATACAGAGTTGTAAACTGAATCAAAGAATAAAATAAGGCTGGGTGTGGTGGCTCATGGCTGTAATCCCAGTACTTTGGGAGGCCCAGGTGGGAGGATCACTTGAGGACAGGAGTTCAAGACCAACCTGGCCAACACAGTGATACCCCATCTCTCTCTCTAAAAAAAATAAAATAAAAGAGGCCGGGCACAGTGGCTCACACCTGTAATCCTAACACTTTAGGAGGCCGAGATGGGCAGATTACCTGAGGTAAAGAGTTAAAGACCAGCCAGGCCAACAGGGAGAAACCCTATCCCTACTAAAAAAAAAAAAAATTAGCCGGGTGTGGTGGTGCATGCCTGTAATCCCAGCTATTCAGGAGGCTGAGGCAGGAGAAAAGCTTGAACCCGGGAGGTGGAGGTTGTGGTGAGTTGAGATTGCACCATTGCACTCCAGCCTAGGCAACAAGAGTGAAACTGTCTCAAAAATAAATAAGTAAATAAATAAAATGCAGAATCTTTGAAATAGTGTAAAATATAACCCCAAAATACAATGAAACAAATTGGCTTGCCACCTATACTGCTCTTCTCTGTCACAAAAAATAAACCAAACTTAGTCCATAATAGCAGTTCTGTGGAAGATGACAATTTGTCATTCCTTATAATGCAGTGAATCTCATTTCATCAGTGGTCCAAAGGGATATTAAGACGAACTCCTGGCCTGGTGTGGTGGCTCACACCTGTAATCCCAGTACTTTGGGAGGCCAAGGTGGGTGGATCACCTGAGGTCAGGAGTTTGAGACCAGCTTGGCCAATGTGGTGAAACCCCATCTCTACTAAAAATACAAAAATTAGCTGGGCATGGTGGCACGAACCTGTAATCCTAGTTACTCGGGAGGATGAGGAACGAAAATCATTTGAATCCAGAAGGTGGAGGTTGCAGTGAGCCAAGATCGTGCCACTGCACTCCAGCCTGGGCAACAATGAGACTTTGTCTCAAAAAAAAAAAAAGGAAAAAAAAGAAGAACTATCAATTTCTACTCAAGCTTCCATAAGAGGTTTAACTTGAATGTTTTCTCCTCTAGCCTGACCAGATTGCTCCAACCTGTGTTTGCTCCCCCTTTGAGTTCCATGGGGATTACAAACTCTACTATCCATGTGGTTTTTATCCCATTCTAGGAACCTGAACTAAAATTTTTGGAGACTCTAAGTCCCAAAAGATTATAATTCCCTCCCTACTACATGCAATAAGAAACAAAAACTAAACCATGAAACGAATATAAGGAAGTCTAATAGAGTTCTCTTTTTTTTGAGACAGAGTCTCACTCCATCACCCAGGCTGGAGTATAGCGGTGCAATCTCGGCTTACTGCAGCCTCTGTCTTCTGGGTTCAAGCGATTCTCATGCCTCAGCCTCCCAAGTAGCTAGAATTACAGGCACGCACCACTACACCTGGGTAGTTTTTGTATTTTTAGTAGAGACAGGGATTTTGCTATGTTGGCCAGGCTGGTCTCAAACCCCTGACCTCAAGTGATCTGCCCATCTTGGCCTCCCAAAGTGCTAGGATTACAGGTGTGAGCCACCATGCCTGGCCGAATTTTGCTTTTTCTAATGGAAACTTCTTTGATTTTTGAAATATCAAATATTTTCAGAAAATCTGCAGTGCATGTTTGCCTACTGGCTAATCCAGCACTGCTTTGTTGGTTACATCGCTTATCTTGATAACCGGACTTTAAGCTGCTTGAAAGTCACAGTCATGCCTTTTCTCGCTCAATATACTTAGTATAGAGCTGGATAAGGGAGAGGTGAGTGATAAATACTTGCTGGTTTCACTGCTGCTGTTCTGCCATGCTCTCCCATTCACCTGTCTGCATCTTACCTGTCCTTCCAGGCCCAGATGAATTCCTACCTCTTTGATAAAGCCTCCTTGACTACTCTTTCTTGAGCTTCTTGTCTTCCCTATATCTCCAATTTGAATTTCTATTGCTCCACAAAATTTATCACTTGGTTATTACTTCTTGATGTGTTTACTGTTGTTTAATGTATTGCTAGTCCTGTTAATAACAGGGGCCATATCTTATATTTTTACTGCATCTTTTCATTCAGCCTAGCTGAGTGTCCAGCATATTACAGAATCCAAGAACTTGATATATAATAGGAATTCCTTCCCCATCCCCCATGCACCTGTGTAATTTACTGAGCCATACTAGACTTCTTGTCCTTTCCTTAACATGCCATATCCTTAAATGCCTTTATGTCTTCACTTTTCCCATGCCTATCAAAATTTTAACTCATCCTTACAAATCCAGCTCAATTTCCATCTCCTCTGTTAATCTTTCCACAATCCCCCATCAGAATTAATTGCTGCTTCCTTTGAGCTCCCTGTTCTTTGTACACATAGCACTTATTTTGCTGCACAATATTTGAGTCTTCTAGACTGTGAGGTCTTTATGAGAGCAAAACCTAGGTCATGTTCAATTTCTATTTTAGCACTTAGCACAATGTCAGGCACACAAGATAACAAACATTTACATAAAAATAAATGAGTGGACTTTCAATTTCATTCTCCAATTAATCAAGTATTATCTTGCTAATTTCTTTGGTTAAGAAATTACCTGTTGGTATTTTCACAGAAAAAGACAAGAAATATCTATAAAATCGTTCAACAGATTCTAGATTTAACCAAATTTGATAAATTTTGTGGTTTTGCTTAATATTTTATTGTATTTCAATCTTTTTTTTTTTTTGAGACAGAATCTCGCTCTGTCTCCCAGACCAAAGTGCAGTGGCACAATCTTGGTTCACTGCAACTTCCACCTCCTGGGTTCAAGCAATTCTCCTGCCTCAGTCTCCCGAGTAGCTAGGATTACAGGCATGTGCCACCACACCTAGCTAATTCGTTCTACTTTTAGTAGAGACAGGGTTTCAACATGTTGGCCAGGCTGATCTCAAAACTCCTGGGTTCAAGTGATCCTCCTGCCTCAGCCTCCTGAAGTGCTAGGGGTGAGCACTACACCCAGCTGTTTTTAATCTTTAAGTTTCATTGCAGCATTGTTCATAAAGTGAAAAATTGGACTTGATCTAAATGTCCAGCAATTGCAGACATGCACGATTTTAACATACTCACAGAGAGATTTAAATGATAACTCTACAAAGTTTTAGTGTGCTCTTTATTTAAAACTACTACTAATTTCTTTCATTCATTTACTGGACATTCATTTTCAGTATAATTCCCTTATCTGGTTGGTTGAGGTTACTGTTAATCATTTAGTAAAGTTTGTTCTTCAGGTATAGTAAGCAAACACATTTTTTTTAAAAAAATGTACTATAATCTTATAATAAGCACTAAAAATTGTTTTATACCATAACTCATAAATAGACATCAATCTGTTTCCTTATATACAATGGGTATATACATGGGTCACACTGCAATATAGCATAGTAATTAAGAGCACAGGTTTTAGGCCCTGGCTCTGCCCAATCATTAGTTGTGTAATATTGTGAAAAGTTTCTCTGTGCTTCAGTTTCCTTATCTATAAAATGGGGATAATTACAGCTGTCTCATAGGGTTATTGTGAGAGTTACGTTAGTTCTACATACATAAAGCACTTAGGACAGTGCCTGGTACAAATGGAGTGCTCAGTACCAGGTTAGTTGCTTGAATCAGTCATATGATCATGATCATGATTAGAGCTTCAGAGAACAAAACTTGTTAAATCTTGCTTTGCATAACAGATGTTTATAAAAAGTCCTTTCTCTGTAAGTTTGATTCACTTTCAGAACCAATAACTTAATCAGTCTGTGCTCTAACAATGAAACAGGCTCCTTCGTGAGGAGTGAACTGCTTTGTGGGTACACCAGCATGGCTGGAAAGTGATTTGCTACATGCACTACAGAACTGATTTGTACACTGGAGAGAGGTTGGAATAGATCCCTCAAAGGTCCCACTCTAATAAATGAATCATTCTGAGGTTCCTTTCAAGCTCCAAAATTCTTTGACTGTTTACCAGGATATTGTGTGCAGCATTAAGCCAAGCCAGCAACCTGTTACACTCTGAACTGAGGTGGAAACACATAATTTCACTGAAAAACAAAAATCTTTAATTTCTTCCTGTGCTTGGAATAGTGAATTTCCATAGCAGTAAACCAAGTTTGGTGACTCAAGCCTCTCAGCAATTCTAGAAAGGAAATTGTGAAAATATTGGTGTTTGCCAAGAAAGTACTTCCAGTTTGCCAAAAGAGGGAGCATAGGAGCAGAAAGCCTATGTTTGTCCAAGTCTCTTAAAAATACTTATTTGGGATCTGTGTTTCATTTTTTGATATCTTTTGCAAGGATGGGGTGGGGCTAAACAATGTTTACAGTCAACTTTCTCTTTTTAAGATTATCTTAAGACAGTAAGGTCAAGGATAAAAAGCACACAGATAACTTTTAATGATCCCCCTCCATCCCCTGAGACAAAATGCTTACCCCAGGCCTGGCTGCCACGCACCAAGCAGCTGTATTTAAATTGCTCTCATTAAAAGGAAGAGGAAGAGAAGCTAAGCCGGTATGAGTGGAGGAATAATTTACATATTTAATAAAGGTACAGATTTATTTCTCTCCTGGCTGCCATGATTGTCTAAAAAAGAGAGATCTGTTGCATATGTAATCTATTCCTCACCTCGCTGCAATAATGATATTGATTGATTACTGATATAACCAAGTTTAAAGAAAGTTAACCATCAGGATGCTATCTTACCCACTCCCTGGGCTAAAGACTCCTTTATGCCAAGCAAGATGAATGATGTAAGCACTAGAATTCTTTGTAGAAACAAGTCATTTACTCACATTCATTAGTCACTAACATAGGGTAGAATGCCTGTGTAAGACAAGACTTCTATAAGACACACACCTTAGAACCCAATCTTCAGGAAAAATATACAAACAAACAAAAAAAAAGACATATACCTGCATACAAAGTCATTTTTCAATATAAACTTTGACTTTGCCTTTGTAAAGACAGCTTTGGCAAGTTACTAATTTGTTCATATCTTCATACTCAATTCAGAATAATTCTGCAAATTTATATATTTTTAGTTTCAGAAATATATTTAGCCTTTTATTTTACTCAAATTACCAAAAAGTGCTCTGTACTGTGTTACCTCAAAAAGTTAAGAAACATACTTGGAAAGTGCATAGACCTTAAAAATGTATAAATGTTAATTAGGCACATGACACATTTATTTGATAGTTTAAATGAAGGGGCTTATTATTGTCTCCTAACTAAAGTAAAATGTGGGCAAGTATTAATCTAAAGAAAAAGGGCTGGGTGTGGTGGCTCACGCCTGTAATCCCAGCACTTTGAGAGGCTGAGGTAGGTGGACCACCTGAGGTCAGGAGTTCAAGACCAGCCTGGCCATTATGGTGAAACCTGTCTCTACTAAAAATACAAAATTAGCTGGGCATGGTGGTGTGTGCCTGTAATCCCAGCTACTTGGGAGACTGAGGCAGGAGGACTGCTTGAACTGGGACCCTGGAGGCGAAGGGTGCAGTGAGCCGAGATCGCTCCACTGCACTCCAGCCTGGGCTATAGAGCTAAACTCCATCTCAAGAAAAAAAAAAAAAAAGGAAAAAGAAAAAGGTAGGTGGTCTGCAATTTCTGCTTTGATTTCCATATGCATTTGAACAATGTTCTAAGACCCTTCTGGTACACTTTCCAGACCTAGAAAATAAATGGCCTTGGAATTCAGTTGTTAATAGATATATAACAGAAAGCACATTATCCTATTATAAGATTCTTCTTAAAGGACACCATTTAAAGTTGGATTGTTTCCTGAACTAATACAGAAAGCAAGATAAGCAGTGGCCTTTTGAAATTTACAATTTATACAGTCAGTTCCATGCAACTAGAAGAAGGATATAGGTAAACGCAGAGGCAGATTTCACAGGCTCCATTCTTCTCCTTTATTTGGGCCATCACATGAAAGACAAATTATTTTCCAAAATGATTAAGTACTCTGATCAATTAGCTAGCCAGAGTATCAATCCTGGAGGAAAAATGTAATAAGCTCTTTAGTAAGTGCCAGCTGTCAAAGACTGTCAGGGTTAGTTAAAGCTTTTTAATGTTCCAATCAAATCATGAAATGAGTGGAAAGTCACTGCACTAAACCCATTAAGCTGCATTACAAAATGCCCAATGTTACATACAATCTATAAATAACTTTGTACTTTTAGGGTGTTTTTCAATTTGCTTTTCTTGAAGTAATAATGGTGTTCTGCTTCAGTGACTAAAGTAATTTTGGAGCTGCCTTTGTGTTTAACCCATGTATTCTTTCTATATGGAATAAAGACAGCAAGCAATAATCAAATCTAAGGATTTCTAAGGATTCCATGGAGTATCTGTCATTAACCATTTTAAAAATCAAGAGGAGCACCAAAGACAGTGAAGGGCTAAAAAAAAATAACCACTAGACTTAATAATTTTGTGAACTGACTTTCCTCTGGATAAATAAAATGCTGTTTCTATAAAGGGCATCTAGTCTTTTTCAAATACTTGCAAAGGAATTTATATTCTGTTTAAAGGAGCACCACTTACTATTGGCATAAAAAACAACATGCCAGTAGCCAACACCACACAAATATATTTATGTCACTATCCAAAAAATGATGATTGAATTAAAGATTTGTTTCTACACACTAAAACACAGCTTTTCCTCTTTTGGGGGATGGCTGATCTACTAGCAGATGTAAAAGCACAAATGAAAATGGTGGCAGCTGATACTTGTCCATTAAGAGGATAAAACAAGCCGAGGACCAATTCAAATCACTTATGAACACTGAAATGCTTCTTTTTTTCTTAAAAAAAAATTTAAAGATATTTCTCTTTATACTTTCCCAGTAAGTCCAGTTCTTCCTTATTCTGATGAACCCCATCTCTTCTTGCTACAGCTCCTAGGATTATCAATTATCTCTAGCTAGTAAGGCTCTTTGATTACCAATAAAAAACTCTTCAGCCTTGGCATGGTGGCTCACACCTGTAATCCCAGCATTTTGGGAGGCCAAGGCGGGTGGATCATGAGGTCAAGAGATCACATGGTAAATCCCATCTCTATTAAAAATACAAAAATTAGCTGGGCGTGATGGCACACGCCTAAAGTCCTAGCTACTCAGTAGTCTGAGCTCCCAGGACGCTTGAACCCGGGAAGCGGAGGTTGCAGTGAGCCGAGATTGAGCCATTGCACTCCAGCTTAGGCAACAAGAATGCAACTCTGTCTCATTAAAAAAAAAATGGTTTGGGGCCAAGCATGATAGTTTATGCCTATAATCTTAGTACTTTGGGAGGCCACAGTGGGAGGATCACTTGAAGTCAGGAGTTCTGGGGAACAAAGAGAGACCCCATCTGACATGGTTTGGATGTTTGTCCCCTCTAAATCTCATGCTGAAATGTACAGTGATGGAAGTGAGGCCTGGTGGGAGATGCCTGGATCATGGGGGTGGATCCCTTGTGAATAACTTAGTACCATTCCCGTGGTGATTAGCGATTTCTAGCTCTGAGTTTACACAAGATCTGTTTTTTTTGTTTTTTTTTTTTTTGAGACGGAGTCTCGCTCTATCGCCAGGCCGGAGTGCAGTGGCGCAATCCCGGCTCACTGCAACCTCCGTTTTTCCGGTTTCAAGCAATTCTCCTGCCTCAGCCTCCCGAGTAGCTGGGACTACAGGCATGCACCACCACGTCCGGCTAATTTTTTGTACTTTAGTAGAGACGGGGTTTCACCGTGTTGGCCAGGATGGTCTCGATCTCTTGACCTCGTGATCCACCCGCCTCGGCCTCCCAAAGTGCTGGGATTACAGGCGTG
>PVKP010033165.1:0-12470 GCA_004027715.1 Plecturocebus donacophilus | reverse complement strand
TTGTTTTTTTTTTGAGACAGAGTCTTGCTCTGTCACCCAGGCTGGAGTGCAGTGGTGTGTCCTTGGCTCACTGCAACCTCTGCCTCCCAGGTTTAAGCAGTTCTCTGCCTTAGCCTCCCAAGTAGCTGGGATTACAGGTGTGGGCCACCATGCCTGGCTAATTTTTGTATTTTTAGAAAAGAAGGGGTTTTACCATCTTGGCCAGGCTGGTCTTGAGCTCCTGACCTCGTGATCCACCTGTCTTGGCCTCCCAAAGTGCTGGGACTACAGGCTTGAGCCACCGCGCCTGGCCACAAGATCTGGTTCTTTAAAAGTGAGTAGCACCTGCCCCTGACCTCTTGCTCCTGCTCTTTCCATATGATGTGCTGGCTCCCCATTCACCATCCATCATGACTGTCTCAAAAATAAAATAAAATAACAGTTCCCATAACTATCAGATTATTATTATTATTATTATTTTGAGACAGAGTCTCGCTCTGTTGCCCAGGCTGGAATACAGTGGTGTGATCTCAGCTCACTGCAAACTCTGTGTCCCAGGTTCAAGTGATTCTCTAGCCTCAGCCTCCCGAGTAGCTGGGACCATAGGCGTGCCACCACACCTGGCTAATTTTTGTATTTTTTTTAGAGATGGGGTTTCGTCATGTTGCCCAGGCTGGTCTCAAATGATCTGCTTGCCTTGGCCTCCCAGAGTACTGGAATTACAGGCATGAGCCACTGTGCCCAGCCTGATTATTATATTATTAAATCTGTAATAGGCCAGGCATGGGTGGCTCACAGCTGTAATCCCAACACGTTGGGAGGCTGAGGTGGGTAGATCATCTGAGGTTGGGAGTTCAAGACCAGCCTGGTCAACATGGCAAAACTCTGTTTCTACAAAAATTAGCCAGGTGTGGTGGTGGCTACCTGTAATCCCAGTTACTTGAGAGGCAGAGGCAGAAGAATTACTTGAACCCTGGAAGTGAAGGTTGCAGTGAGCCAAGATCATGACACTGCAGTCCAGCCTGGGCAACAGAGTAAGACTCCATGTCAAAAAAAAAAAAAATCTGTCATAGATTTTTGGTGAAAATAAATAATAATCCTTCAATTTAACACTAGATATGAATACTTACTTTAAAAGAATAAATTTTGACACAAGACAAACTATACATTTTTTAAATAGCCATGAAATATGTACCAAGTTTATTTGCCTTTAAATTATACAATCAGAACAAACATGTTAGTCAAAATATTAAATTTTCTTGCACTTTACAGAAGAAAAAGAAACTGAAGTGAAACTGTAGGAAATGCTGAACTTCAGATAAATGTTTCTTCAAAACAAGAGATATTACTTCCTAAAAGATTCTTCTAAAGTTTTTAAAAATAGATTAAGAAAAACAGTATGCCATTAGGTTATTACATTCTTAAAAAACTACATGTTTCTTAATGGACATATGTTTACATTTACAGATAGTAAACTCAGTTTCCTGTCTCATAAAATTCAGAAGACGCCACTGATGTCTAAACTAAGCAAAACAATAAAAGCCTCTTTTTCATGTGAAAAAACATTAAAACTAAATCTGCCTTAACATTATTTTCCATGAAAATGTAATAAAGATTGGCTAATCTGAAAGCAAAATGCTGTACAAATCAGTTTCAAAAAAGAAATACATTATGAGATTATGCTTA
Organism: Plecturocebus donacophilus; assembly: GCA_004027715.1. Lineage (NCBI taxonomy): Eukaryota > Metazoa > Chordata > Mammalia > Primates > Pitheciidae > Plecturocebus > Plecturocebus donacophilus. The sequence continues at coordinate 10,805 of PVKP010033165.1, read as the reverse complement.
TAGCTAGTGGTATCAATTAAAACCGCAAATGATGACACATGAATTCATAGTATTAGCCGGTCCTCTCCTCCATCCTGAATTACCTGACCAATGGAAGTTTGGCTTTGTTGTTTCAGAAAGCACTGTTTCTTACATTCCATTAGTTGTTCCAAATCACGCCACATTTTTGCTTGTTTCATATTTCGACCGTGACTTTCTCGAACAACTTTTTGTTTTTCCCGAAGTTTCTATCATTAAAAGGACCAAGAATAAATAATTTAATCTCAGTTACAGGGATTTACCTCTATTGCTATACTCAGAGGAATATGGTACATTTTGTACAGTTGATAAATAATAGCTAAACCACATACTCCTATAATCTACCAAAACTAAGGTTATAAAAGTTAACTAAGGCCAGATGTGGTGGCTCACGTCTATAATCCCAGCACTTTGGGAAGCCGAGACAGGTGGATCACCTGAGGTCATGAATCCAAGACCAGCCTGGCCAATATGGCCCTTCTCTACTAAAAATACAAAAATTAGCCAGGCGTGGTGATGGGCACCTGTAGTCCTAGCTACTTGGGCAGCTGAAGCAGGAGAATCGCTTGAACCTGGGAGGCAGAAGTTGAAGCGAGCGGAGATCACGCCATTGCACTCCAGCCTCAGCGACAGAGCAACACTCTATCCCAAGAAAACAAAAAAAAGTTAACTAATGTAGAACAGCTTGAAGTTAAAAAGAACACAAAACTGGCCAGGCACAGTGGCTGATGCCTATAATCCCAGCAGTTTGGGAAGCCGAGGCAGGTGGATCACGAGGTCAGGAGTTTGAGACCAGACTGGCCAAGATGGTGAAATCCTGTCTCTACTGAAAACACCAAAATTGGCAGGGCACAGTGGCAGGCACCTGTAATCCTGGCTACTTGGGAGGTTGAGGCAGGAGAATTGCTTAAAACCGGGAGGTGGAAGTTGCATGAGTGCCACTGCACTCTAGCCTAGGTGACAGAGCAAGACTCTGTCTCAAAAAAAAAGAAAAAAGAAAAAACATAAAACTATAAAAGGAAGGGAGAGAAAAAGATAATTAGGAAAGTGGAACAGTATTATGGTGTAAAAAGAAGAATGTAGAGTTTGGAAGTCAGAAGTCTTCGGTTTTAATCTGGTTTTGTCTCCTCTAGTGGTAAGCAAGGCACTTAATTTCTTGGGACCTCAGTTTTCTCAGTTACTAATTAAGGTTAATAGGCCAAGCATGGCGGCTCACAAGTGTACTTGGGGAGGCTGAGGTGGGCAGATCACTTGAGGTCAGGAGTTCAAGACCAACCTGATCAACATGGTGAAACCCTGTCTCTATTAAAAATGCAAAAAGTAGCTGGGCATGGTGGTGTTCACCTGTAGTCTCTGCTACTCAGGAGGCTAAGACAGGAAAATGGCTTGAACCGGGAGGTGGAGGTTGCAGTGAGCTGAGACTGCGCCACTATGAGACACTAAGTCAACCTGCTCGCCTTTCTAGTTCTCCAATGAAAACAAGCTAGGAGGATGTACATGACATATTACTCAAGAAGAATGTGTAGCTCAGACAGCTTTAAAATAATAGCTCAGATAGCTTTAAAATAATTCATTTATTAGTGTAATCCTGAGAAATGTTCACATTTTGTTTTAAAATTTCCATTTACATAAAAATTTCTCAAGAAACCAACAGGCTCAGCATATTCTATACACTAAAACCTAATTCTTATTTATTCAAGTATAATTATGGAGCACCTGTTATGTGTCAGGTATGCTTGGAGTTTCAGGTGGAAAATAGAACTCATGCTATATAGGTGGGTGGATCACTTGAGGTCAGGAGTTTGAGACCAGCCTGGCCGACATAGTGAAACCCCATCTCTACTAAAAATACAAAACACAAAAATTAGCCCGACATGATGGTATGTGCCTGTAATCCCAGCTACTCTAAAGGCTGAGGTGGGAGATTCACTAGAACCTGGGAGGCAGAGGTTGCAATGAGCCGAGATTGTGCCACTGCACTTCAGCCTGGGCAACAGAGTGAGATTCCGTCTCAAGAAAAAAAAAATTAAGGATAATAATAGCAGGCCGGGGGCTGGGCGAGGTGACTCATGCCTGCAATCCCAGCACTTTGGGAGGCCCAGGCAGGAGGATCGCTTGAGCCTGGGAGTTCAAGGCCAGCCTGGGCAACATGGCGATACCCTGTCTCTACAAAAATAAAAATTAAAAAAATAGCTGGGCATGGTAGTGGCACGTGCCTGTAGTCCTAGCTAGTTGGGAGGCTGAGGTGGAAGGATCACTTGAACCAGGAATTTGAGGCTGCAGTGAGCTATGATCTCACCACCGCACTCCAGTCTGGGCAACAGAGTGAGACCCTGTCTCTTAAAAAAACCAAAAAACCAAAAACCGCTCCCCCCAAAAACAAAAAACAACCAAGGCTAATAATAGGGGAAAACAAAAGTATTTACTTGATAAATTATTTTTTTAAGTGACATGAATATTGAAACACTTCATAAATTATCATGTATTTTATATATTCTTGCTATTAAATGTCATATTACATATATATATACGTATGTATATATATATATTTTTTGAGACGGAATCTCACTCCACTGCCAGGCTGGAGTGCAGTGGCGCGATCTCCACTCACTGCAACCTCCACCTTCCGGGTTCAAGAAATTCTCCTGCCTCAGCCTCCTGAGTAACTAAGACTTCAGGTGCATGCCACCATGCCCAGCTAATTTTTTTATTTTTATTTTTAGTAGAGACAGGGTTTCACCATGTTGGCCAGGATGGTCTCAATCTCTTGACCTCATGATCCACCCGTCTCAGCCTCCCAAAGTGCTGGGATTACAGGCGTTAGCCACTGCGTTTGGCTGTATTATATATATTCTTGTTATTAAATGTTATATATCTTAAAACAATGTATACTGTATGTATGTCCAAATAAATCAAATTGTATGCACATATACTTCAGGGGGAAGGCCCAGTGATTATAAAAATAGCACACTATTAAATAAACCAAAATCCTTCTCAGGATTGTTTTTGTTACTAACATCTTGAATGGTCCACTTGCCAAAACTGTTTTACTCATTGACTCTAAACTTTTAAACAGGGATAAAAGGATCTTCAATAAATTACAAAAATATAATTTGGTTCTATATTATGGGAAACTGAGGAAGGGTGACTGAAAGCAAGAGTAGACACAAAGTCAGAGACAACAAGTGACAAGGCAGGAAAAAAGAGTGAGAGAATCCAGCCTAGGCAACAAAGTGAGACCCCTGTCTCTACAAAAAAAAATTTTTTTTTTAATTAGCTGGGTATGGTGGCACCTGGCTGGGGTCCCAGCTACTCAGAAGGCTGAGGCAAGAGGACCACTTGAGCCTGAAAGTCAAGGCTGCAGTGAGCCATGATTGTGCCACTGCACTTCAACCCAGGTGACAGAGCAAGACTCTATCTCAAAAAAAAAAAAAAAAAAAAAAAGAAAAAAAGAAAAGAAAATAATCTATTCATAATCTCATGCTCTAGAGACAACTACATTTGACATTTTGATAGAGAAGGTGATAGTGCACATAGAGGGAAACACGGCATGTCAGAAATACCTGTACTGACACCAAGTGTGAGAAAAATCACCAAAAGGGACAGAAAAGCAAGCAGAGACACAGAGGCAGAGTGCACAGGAACATCCTCATCCCTTCCCCTTTTAGCATACGGTCAATATACTAGCTGATCTGAGACACAAATGAGAATTCTGGTAGTTGATACTTGCCCAAATAAGAGGATTAACTAAGCTGAGGACCAGATTCAAGCCACTCATTAAATACTGCCCACCCGGCTATGCATAATGAAAGCAAAGTTCACAGCAAACAGGAATGGAAAACAACACAGAATTTAAAAAATATAAATATAACCAGTAATTTTTTTAAAGCAATACCTGGCATATTAATATATCTATTTAAGTTTATGTTACAAATAATGTATCTTACAACAAATATTTTATCCTCATAAACTAAAAAGTATTTAGAAAGGCCATTAAGACAGACCAAGAATTTTAAGACTTCTGCACATGATTGTAAATTAACCTGTAACTTTTCTTATATTATTGGAATAATTTCTTTGTTAAAAAATCCTAACAACCTAAAAAAGTTATTTAAAGAATCAAAGACAGGATGTGGGCACTGTGTGTGTCAGAAATATTAAATTTAATTTGCTTCATAACCATGTGTGTTTGAAACCTTTAACTTTATGAGTACAACTGATATTAGTATGCAATATATTTTAAACTCTATTACCATTTAATACACATTTGTTTACAGTTGCAATGTACAAAAAATACTAATCACAGATTTCATTGTTCTTTGAAGGAGGAGATGGTGGTATAGAAGAGGAGAAACTCAGTTGGCCTAAGGAGGTCTATGGTTGTCCAGTTTATATTGGCTTAGAGGGCTTAGATTATGTCATCACTTTAAAAGGCTAGGTTTGTTCTGTTTGCTTTGAAAATTTAGATCGACTCTAAAAGTTTGAGGATTAAGAAGCTTTGTGTTTTAAATGATATAGCCTGACATTTGTGGAACGAGCTAGTCATTGGTTCACTTGCTTAAATATACTTGATGTTATATTGCCATTTTTCCCAACGATCCTGCAGGAAAACATTACAATGGATGAGGGAAAGAATAATCTTTAATTAGATTTGGCAATTAAGTTTGGGTCTTTGAAAGGATTTCAGGTTTGAAAAATATTTCTGTATGTTCAGCATCCTTCCAGATACTTTAAAAAAATAGAGAAATGTTTTCATATGAAAAAAGTACGTTACTTAACATGAAATCTTTGGATGAAAGTCCATTTTGGGCTGGGCGCAGAGGCTCACACCTGTAATCCCAGCACTTAGGGAAGCCAAGGTGGGCAAATCACCAGAGGTCAGGGGTTCGAGACCAGCCTGGCTAACCAGGTAGAAACCCTATCTCTACCAAAAATACATAAGAATCACTTAAACCTGGTAGGTGGAGGTTGCAGTTAACGGAGATCATGCCACTGCACTCCAGCCTGGGTGACTGAGATTCTATCTTAAAAAAAAATAGGTCCATTTTGAAAATCATAACAAATCCTACAAATCCAAAAATCTCTAGTTAAAGTATTATACAAATGAATGTTCACAACTTGATTCAAATACATGCTTTCAAATATGAAAATTATTTCTATTCTTCCTTTTTATTATGGTGTGTATCCCATAAGGGAAACAAGGTACACAGAATTCACTATTTTTCTGGTAAATGGAGGAATCAGCTTTGAGAAGACTTCCTTTTATTTTTTATTTATTTTCATTGATATAACAGTCATTTATTAATAAATCACAGGTGAATACTCTTTAGAGAAATGGCTAATTTCAGGTTTGGGACAGAAAATGTACAGTATGAGATTAGAACATTTTGTCACACCAGAAAACAAAGAAGTCATCAAAGTCTACTAGGGATTTTTTGAAAGGATTCAAAAGCTGACTCCAAGAGGCTCCACTGGCCAAATCTGAGTACTAATGGGACTAATAATCACAGTAGATTAAAACATATCAAATATGTTCAACCTAAAAGTCATAAGATTACTTTTGAAGGACGACAAAAAACCAACTCATCATTTTGAAAACCAGTAGATAAGTGAATCAAGAAGTTATTTTACCTTTCTTATACGAATGTAACTCAGGGTAAGTAAGTAGTAGATAAGGAGAAGTTGCTCTTTATAGAATTATTCCAGCCAATAAATGAAGAAGGAATGATATAATCAGAATGTTAACACTATGCAACTTCTAATAAATTATAGATCTAGGAAATGCTTATCAATGGCTGCCTACATCATAAGAAGACAGTCGCCTGAGAAAAGCACATATCACCATCTATGAAGTATTCTTGCCAAATATCAAAACATATTTAATCGAGCTTCTAGATCTATCTACCAATTCACAGGATATACTGGGGACAGAAGAACATGCTAATTGATGCCAACAGCAAAGTTTAAAATGTTGAAAAACCACCAGGACAAATAACCATTTTTTTTTTCTTTTCAACAAATAAATCGTAAGAAAAAATGATGAGGGAGTAACCTAGAGAAAGAGAGATGAAGAGATACATAAGCTAACAGGAATGTATAGACTCTTATTAGGATCCTGATTCAAACAAATAAACCATGGTAAAGTTTGAATATTGGGTACTGGATGTCATGTAATTATTGTTACATTCTTTTTGGTAGGATAATGGTATTGTGGTTATGTTCAAAAAGAGTGTTTATGATACATACTGAAATGTGATGAGAAAAAATAACAAAAAGTCTGACATGTGCTTAAAAATAATTTAGAAAAAAAATAATTGGGGGCAGGTACTGGATGAGACTATAGATAAAACAAGGCTGGCCATGAGTTTAATGATTAGAGTTGGATGATGGATATGTATGGATTGATTAAAATATACTTTTGAAAATTTCCATAATAAAGGTTGTTTTTTTTTTTGAGATGGAGTTTTGCTCTTGTCACCCAGGCTGGAGTGCTACAACTTCCGCCTCCTTGGTTCAAGTGATTCTCCTGCCTCAGCCTCTCCAGTAGCTGGGATTACGGGTGCCTGCCACCACGCTCAGCTAATTTTTTGTATTTTTAGTAGAGATGGGGTTTTGCCATGTTGGCCAGGCTGGTCTCGAATTCTTGACCTCAGCTGATCCACCCACCTCCCAAAGTGCTGGGATTACAGGCATGAGCCATTGCACCCAGTCTGTTTTTTTTTGTTGTTGTTTTTTATTAAGACATAGTTTCATCACTCTGTTGCACAAACTGGAGTTCAGTGGCACAATCTTGGCTCACTGCAACCTCTGCCTCCCGGGTTCAGGTGATTCTCATGCCTCAGCCTCACAAGTAGCTAGGATCACAGGCATGTGCCACCATGCCTGGCTAATTTTTGTATTATTAGTAGAGATGAGGTTTTGCCATGCTGGCCAGACTGGTCTTGAGCTCCTGACCTCAAGTGATCTGCCTGCCTCAGCCTCCCAAAGTGCTGGGATTATAGGCCTGAGCCATTGTGCTTTTTTTTTTGGAGACAGAGTTTCACTCTTGTTGCCCAGGCTGGAGTGCAATGGCATGCTCTTGGCTCACCACAACCTCTGCCTCCCAGATTAAAGCAATTCTCCTGCCTCAGCCTCCTGAGTAGCTGGGATTACAGGAATGTGTCACCATGCACAGCTAATTTTGTATTTTTAGTAGAGATGGGGTTTCCCCATGTTGGTCAGGCTGGTCTCAAACTCCCGACCTCAGGGGATCCGCCTGCCTTGGCCTCCCAAAGTGCTGGGATTACAGGTGTGGGCCACCGTACCTGGCCAGTTTTTTTTTTTTTTTTTTTAAAGTAGAGAACATATCACCTTTATTTACTAATTACTCCATTGTTTTCCATACCATTTTCTTTCTGAAGTTTATTTAGTATATTACTTATAGGTTTCTAAGAGCTAATTTATCCTTCAAGTACAAGCATAGATAGACACACGTATGTTTTTAATAATGATTCAAACCAGGAAAATGTAAATAAGAGTGAATCACTTTGCCATCACCAATTTACTGAGTCATACCAATAGCTAAACTATATTAATGCACAAAGACTGAAATGAAGCCATATTTTTTCATTTGTATTTTAAGAATGGACAAGTTTCAATAAATATTTAATTTACAGGTTTCAGAATATTTGAACAATGAAATTAGACATCCATACACATTCAATATTTTTTTAAAAATTGCAGCTAAACAATCCCTACCTAGTTTGATGCTACAAACCTAGAAAACCTAATAAGGCTGGGCACAGTGGCTCATGCCTGTAATCCCAGAACTTGGGAAGCCAAGGTGGATGGACTGCTTGGTCTCAGGAGTTTGAGACCAGCCTGGGCAACATGGCAAAACCCATCTCTACACAAAATACAAAAAAATTAGCCAGGCATGGTAGTGCACTCCTGTAGTCCCAGCTACCAGAGATGCTGGGGCAGTCAGATTGCTTGAGCCTGGGAGGCAGAAGTTGCAGTGAACTGAGATTGCACCACCTCACTCCAGCCTGGGTGATAGAGTGAGATCCTTGCCTAATATATTGCCAAAAAAAGAAAAAACAAGAAAACCTAATACAAAGGCCAGGTATGGTGTCTCACACATGTAATCCCAGCACTTTGGGAAGCTGAGGCAGGCAGATCACTTGAGGTCAGCCTAAGTGGAGGATCATTTGAGCTCAGGAGTTTGAGAAGACCCTGAGCAATATGGTGAATCCTTGTCTCTACAAAAAATATAAAAATTAGCTGGGCATGGTGGCATGCTTCTGTAGTCCCAGCTATTCAGGAGGCAGAGGTGGGAGGATCACTTGAGCCTGGGGAGGCCAAGGCTGCAGTGATCCAAGATCATGCCAATGTACTCCAGCCAGCCTAGGTGACGGAGTGAGACTCTATTTTTTTTTTTTTTAAAGATTTTGAACACTAGGTATTGGATGTGATATAATTATTGTTAAATTATTTTTCATATGATGATGGTAAGAAACATTTTTCTTTTCTCTCTGTCACCCAGGCTGGCTGGAGTGCAATGGCATGATCTTGGCCCACTGCAGCGTTGGCCTCCCCAGGCTGAAGCAATCCTCCCACCTCAGCCTCCTGAGTAGCTGCAACTACAGGTGCATACCACCTTGCTCAGCTAATTTTTGTATTTTTTGTAGACATGGGGTCTTGCCATGTTGCCCAGGCTCATCTCGAACTCCTGGGTTCAAACAATACTCCCACCTTAGCCTCCCAAAATGCTGGGATTACAAGCAGGTATGAGCCACTTTGCCTGGCCAGAAAACATAATTTTCAATAGTGAAATTAAAGAAAAGAAAAAAATGGTGTATAGTGAAACACAGTCTTCACTACGCAATATGGACTTAAAAATCAGTGAAGACGATCTTATAACTCATCTAGGTAATTTAATTTTTAAATTTCTCATCTACCTATTTCAGTTTAAATATGAGGAAATGAACTCTAAAGTGATTAGAGGGCTTGTTTAGAATCACAAGCTTAGGACTGAAGCCAAGCCACTTGATGACTGGTCATCTTTCCTCTGAATTATTAGTAAGTATAGTTTTTTTTTTTTTCTCCTATGAATGCAAAGCTGGTGTCTTTGTTAAATTGATTGCTTTATGAAGTCAACTAGAATAACTAATCAGTTGGTCACTTAAGTCCTGATGGTCAAGGTCATAACTTACTCTCTACCATTCCTAGGAGTGGCTCAGAGAACTAAGAACAATAACCATACAATCCTATTTCAGTTACCCTCAGATAACTCTGGCAGAGAGGAGTTGTTTGTATTAAATACATCAGTGTTTGTAAAGGACTTAGACCAGGGCCTCGATCATAGTAAGAACTTGAGTTTATTAAATAAAGCAAATGAATAAATTTATACCTATTTCATTAACAGAGATATGTGAGAATAATTTTTTTTTTGAGATGGAGTCTCACTCTGTTACCCAGGCTGGAGTGCAATGGCACAATCTCGGCTCACTGCAACCTTTGCCTCCCTAGGTAAAGTGATTCTCCCGCCTCAGACTATCGAGTAGCTGGGATTACTGGTGCCTGCCACCATGTCTGCCTAATTTTTGTATTTTTCATAGAGATGAGGTTTTACAATGTTTACCAGGCTGGTCTTGAACTCCTGATCTCAACTGATCCACTGGTCTCAGCCTCCCAAAGTGCTAGGATTATGGGCATGAGCCACCAGCCTGAGGATAACGTGAAAACTGTAATGCAGAACATTATCATGAACTCTTTGTGACTTAAAAACAGGTAATTTTTTCTTTCAAAAATCCATTGTGCCTTTATTTCTATAAAACTAAATTCTTAAGGAAGCCTTCTATCTTTAAAAAGAATGAACAATTTGACCCCAAAATCGTACTATAACTTTTTGAAAAAAATACAGTCATAAACCATGTACAGTACTGAAAGCCTGAATCAGTTAGACACATTTAAAAAAATAAATAATAATTCTTACCTTTCCGAGGTTTTCTTGTTCAGCAATATTTTTGATATACTGTTCCCTAGGGAGTCAACATAATGATTTACTTTCAATTTACTTCAAATGAATTGATCATACAAGTAAATTATAAATTAATATATCTATCTAAAATATATTAGGCAATATAGTTTAGGTTACTGGAGTCAGAATGAAATCCATTATCAAATTCTTTCTCTTTCCCCATCTATAGTTAGTTCTTCAAGTAAATAGTAATTTAAGGAAAAAAAAAAGAAAGCAAAACATTCCATAGGAAATTAAGAGAATTAAAATGTTAAATACTATTTCTGGTTAATCTATCCTCAAAACAATGGCAACCCATTTGCTTAAATTACACATTGTTTTTGAAGGGGTTTGTAGAAAGGAGAAAGAACATACTTTTTTTTTTTTTTGGAGACGGAGTCTCGCTCTGTTACCAGGCTGGAGTATAGAAGCGTGATCTCAGCTCACTGCAACTTCCGCCTCTTGGGTTCAAGCAATTCTCCCACCTCAGCCTCCCAAGTAGCTGGGACTACAGGTGCATGCCACCACGCCCAGCTAATTTTTGCATTTTTAGTAGAGATGGGTTTTCACCATGTTGGCCAGGATGGTCTCAATCTCTTGACCTCGTGATCCACCTGCCTCAGCCTCCCAAAGTGCTGGGATTACAGGTGTGAGCCACCGTGCCTGGCCCTATAGAATTTAATTTCTAAAAATTTTTGCTTTTTAAGAACAAATTTAACTTTTCTCATTTCTTATCATTGGTCATATAGTTTTCTTTTCTTTTTTTTTTTTTTTGAGATAGAGTTTT
>PVKP010033164.1:0-16256 GCA_004027715.1 Plecturocebus donacophilus | reverse complement strand
CCTGACCTCATGATCCACCCTCCTCAGCCTCCCAAAGTGCTGGCATTACAGGCATGAGCCACCGTGCCCCACCTATCAACATCATTTTTATCATCCCAGAACATGTTCAGTAAGTTGTGCTAAACAAGGACTATAGGAACAATAATCACTAGCAAAAGGATAGCCAGCAACTGAAACGACCGTGGCCTTCATTTTGCATCCCTTACCACAATCTTTGCCTTCAGGATTGTTTGGATCCATTACTAAAAGTGATTCCAGTAGCCAACAAGCTTTCTGATTTGTCATATGGTTCTATTTCTTCTTTTTAAATAATCTTGATGAGATTTTCTTGCATAATACCATTACCTCATCCACCTGTTCTCTATATTTTTGTCATTTCTAGATCTGATTCTTGGCTTCCTTAGAAAGGAGTCTTCCTCTCTACCTGAATGATCTCTCAAAACGTTTTCACTTTCACTTCTTTTTTTCTGAGACAGAGTTTCGCTCTTTCACCCAGGCTGGAGTCAAGTGCCATGATCTGGGCTCACTGCAACCTCTGCCCCCTGGGTTCAAGTGATTTTCCTGCCTCAGTTTCCTGTAGCTGGGATTATAGGTGCCCACCATCACCCCGGCTAATTTTTTTATTTTTAGTAGACACGGGGTTTCACCATGTTGGCCATGCTGGTCTTGAACCCCTTACCTCAGTCAATTTACTCGCCTTGGCCTCCCAAACCACACCCAGACTACTTTCACTTTTTACATTGTCATGATTTAGGTGGCACTTGAACTTGGGAGTCATCTCTACCTCCCCCTAGTGCTTTTCTAATTTCTCGCTGTCGCAAGTAAGTCTTCACGCCACTTGTGGTTTAGGGACACTCTTGAATGCTCCTTTGGGTAAAGCCACAGCCCCACTCATTCCTCAAGCCAATCCGTTTCCTTCCTAACCGTACGCTCAAGTTGTACTGAACTATGTAGAGTTTCCTAATCATGTCAGGCTTCTTTATGCTACCATGCCTTTATTCTGGCTGTTCCTATGGCTAAATGCCGTTGTTGGTTTTTTGGAGATGGAGTCTCACTCTGTCACCTAGGCTGGAGTGCAATGGTGTGATCACAGCTCACTGCAGCCTCAACCTCCTGGGCTCAAGTGATCTTCCCATCCCAGCCTTCTGAGTAGCTGGGACCACAGGCATGGACCACAATATCTAGCTAATTTTTTGACTTTCTGTAGGGATAGAGTGTCCCTATGTTGTCCAGGCTTGTCTCAAACTGTTAGGCTGAGACAATCTTCCCACCTCCAGAGTAGCTGGGACTATAGGCGCATACCATCATGCTTGCCGAATTTTTGTATTTCTGTAGAGACAGAGTTTTCCTATGTTACCCAGGCTGGTCTCAGCCTGGGATCAAGCAATCCTTTCATTTTAGCCTCCCGAGTCGCTGGGACTATAGACACACACTAATATGCCTGGCTAATTTTTAATTTTTTGTAGAGATGGGGTGTCCCTGTGTTGCCCAGGCTGGTCTCAAACTCCTGGGTTCAAGCAATCCTCCCACTTTGACCTCCTAAAGTGCTAGGATTATAGGCATGAGCCACTGTGCCTGGCCCCAAATGCTTTTTTACCCTTGTCTACATAGAAGATAACTACTTAGCTTTTTTTTTTTGGACATAGGGTTGTGCTCTGTTGCCCAGGCTGGAGCGCAGTAGCATGATCATAGCTCATTAAAGCCTCAAATTCCTGGGCTCAAGTGATCCCCCCTGTTTCAGCCTCCCTAGTAGCTGAGGGAGGCCTAGAGACTCATTTCTCTCTGTTGCCACCGTGCCTGGCTAACTATTCAAATTTGAAGAACATCTAAGTACCTCACACTATTCCAGGCACTTGGAAGCAGTGAGCAAAATAGACAAAACCTCTGCCCTATGGAGCTGAGATTCTAGTGTATGGATGTCTGGAAGGGGCATGGAAAAGAAACAAATAAACAAGAAGACAGATAATATGTCAAATAGTGATAAGTGCTATGGAGAAAAATAAAGCTGCATGGGCCTGGGGGGTGCAGAAGGCCCACTCGACACCACCATAGCCAGTGTTTGCACAATCATTATTATTACTTTTGAGATGCAGTCTCACTCTGTCGCCCAGGCTGGAGTGCAGTGGCGCGATCTTGGCTCACTGGATCCTCTGCCTCCCAGGTTCAAGTGATGCTCTTGCCTCAGCCTCCCGAGTAGCTGGGACTACAGGTGCGCACCACTACTGGCTAATTTTTGTATTTTTAGTAGGGACGGGGTTTCACCATAGTGGCCAGGCTGGTCTCAAATTCTGGACCTCATGATCCACCCACCTCAGCCTCCCAAAGTATTGGGATTACAGGCGTGAGCTACCACACCCAGCACACAACCATTATTAAGCAGCATTTTCTCATTTAAGCATTTCCAGTGTTACCACATATTCTTTATAATCATAATCCTCCCAACAACCCTATCATATTAGTGCTATAATTATCTCCATTACATTGATGAAGAAACTGAAACTTAGGGTTGTAAATTGCATAGGTAGGAGAGGCAGAGCTGGGACCCAAATCCAGGCCTGTCTGACCCAAAGCCTGGACTCATAACTACTGTCATTCTACAAATCTCAACACAATTCTCTGAAGACAGAATTATTATGCCTATTTTATAGTTGGAGAAACTGAGTTCAGAGAGAAGAATGGATTCATCCATGGGTTGCACAGCAAATGAATGGATTTGAACCCAGATCTGTGAAGGCTAGGGCCTCCTACAAACCCTGAGGCCTAAGGCTCTATAGACTTGCCTGCCTCAACATTTCCAGGGCCCAAGCAAGTTATCAGTTGAAGCCCTTGGCCCTCCACGCTTCTCTTCCCTCCTGTAGTCCATATAGAGCCTTGAGATATGTAGATACCCCAACCCACATGTCCAAGCCCTGTCTATCTCCCCTTCCCCTTAGGCCACTCCTTGGGCCTGGATAATAAGACCATACAATTCCGGAAAGTAAGCCCAAGAAATTTAGGCAGGAAATGCTGAGGTCCTTGGTGCTTGAAATGCAGCCTAGAACGGACAGGGCCAAAGATCCTGATGGGTCCCAATGGCCTTATAGACATTTTGCCTGATGGGAAGTGGCCCCTAAAGTGTGGGCCCTGGTGTAGGGCCTGCTGTTTATCAGTACAACCCATGAGATTGTGATTTGTAATAGGCTGGCCTCCAACATCCTCCTCCTTTGGCTTCCTGAGCTAGGTCCTGCTTTGTAGGGAAGGGAACAGGGGGTGTTCCGTGGGCCTGGGACTTCAGAGGTTCTGGCAGGTGAAGAATGGAGCCTTCCTAGCAAGCACTGGTGGATGTGTGCAGTGATTCTTAGGCCCCCTTTCACAGTATTTTGTTTCCAGTACTCTCAGGCTACTTATCCAATTTAATTTCTTAGTAGCTTTTAAAAAATTATACTTTCAATGCTTTTTTTAATTAGGAAATTTAGAAAAATTAGGAAAAGTAGAAAACATTACACATAATTACAGCACTCAGAGGCAGCCACTCTGAGCATTCGGTATATTTCCCTTGTTCTCTGCATTTTTTTTCATGTAATTGAAATGATTTTACACATACAATTTTTTTCTTGAGTTTTCCATTTGAGCATTTCCCCATGTCATTGCATATTCTTCATAACCATCATTTTTAGTGGCAACTGATATAACACGATGGGTTTAACTATCCTCTTAATTTAGGGCGTAGAAGCTGCGCCCATTTTTTCACTGGTTTAAATCATGCTGCAATACGGTTCCTTGCATACATAGCATCAAAGGAACTTAGAGCTTTTAGGGAACTGGCCTTATATAGGGACAATCGTATTCAGCTTCTTTCCCTTTCTAGATGGTCCCTCTAGCTGGGCCAAATTCATTTTTTTAGTCGTTCATTTATTCATTAATTTCATCACCACATATTTACTCCATACACCTGGAAACCAGAGTCTGAGATCTGGGGGTTAAGGGAGGAATGAGACAGAGCCCCTGACTACCAGGAGCTCCCAGTTGCTGGGAGAGTCAGCCATGGAAATAGACAATTTCAGAACAGTTTGATCAGGGCTGTGATGGAGGCAAGAAAAGGATACTGTGGGAGAACAGAGGAGGGCTCCTAACCCAGCCTAGGGGTGTGAAGATATGCTTCCTGGAAGAGGTGGTACCTAAATGAGTCATGGAGGATGAATAGGAGTTGGCTGGAATAAGAAAGGGAGCTTCCTGTTAAACACAATGAGTTGAATAAACTTATTTCTCTCTGTTGCTTTCCCAAATCTCATTGAAATATGAAAAAAGAAATAAAAAAGATAGAAACACATAAGGTCTGGGATACTGACCAAAGTAAACTATGCTACTTAGAGAATCCCAGTGGTGCTCAGGATTGAGAGGTAGTCAAGGTACATCCTCAGAAGGCAGGATGAAGTATGGACCTGACAACGAATGTTGAAAGTCTTTTCTGTCTGGGCACAGTGGTTCATGCCTGTAATTCTCCCCACTTTGGTGGGGCTGAGGTGGGAGGATCGCTTAAGCTGAGGAGTTTGAGACCAGCTTGAGAAACATAGTAAAACCCTGTCTTCAAAATACACAAAAAACAACAACAACAACAACCCCCCCCCCCACACACACACAAACAAAAAGATTGCCTGGATGTGGTGGCATGTACCTGTGGTTCCAGCTACTCAGGAGGCTGAGGTGGGAGGATTGCCTGACCCCAGGAGGTCAAGGCTGTAAGCTATGCTCACACCTCTGCACTCTACTCTGGGCAACAGAGAGAGACGTTGTCTTTATTTTTTTTAATTTAAATTTAAATTTAAATTTTTTTTTAAAGACAGGGTTTCACCATGTTGGTCAGGCTGGTCTTGAACTCCCGACCTCAGGTGATCCTCCCGCCTTGGCCTCCAAAGTGCTTGGATTACAGGAGTGAGCCACCATGCCCAGCCGAGACGTTGTCTTTAAAAAAAAAAAAAAAGTCTTTTATTTTTGGTCCTTCCCAAACACCATCCAGACAGTGAGACCCCCACTCCCAGCTGCCCCCCTGTACAATGGAGGATGGGGTGAAACAGGGCTGCAGGCAAAGGGATCTGCAACCTAAAACAGTGGAACCCCAACTTCCTTCCACTTAAAACAGTGGGACTGCAATCTCCTTCCACTCTCCTACTTCTAGGACACCAAAGTCAGGTACACACATGAGATCAAAGAATTCTTCTCTGGGGAAACTGAAAGGCCCTAGAAAAAAAGGCCTCCAAAAGCTGACATTTGGAAGTCTTCTAGCAAAAGAATAGGCTTTCAGCCCAGTGAGTCGATAGTGAGGCCTACCACCTGGCAACCCCCACCTGCACACACAGCTTCCCAGCAGCTTGGTAGTGTCATGGGAACTAATCTTCAAGGATCACCAGCCAAGGACGCTTAAGATAGGTTTATTTTATTTATTTATTTATTTATTTATTTATTTATTATTTTTTGAGATGGAGTCTCGCTCTGTCACCCCGGCTGGAGTGCAGTGGTGTGATCTTGGCTCACTGCAATCTCTGCCTTCTCAGTTCAAGCGATTCTTCTGCCTCCGCCTCCTGAGTAGCTGGGATTACAGGCGTGCACCACCACACCTGGCTAATTCTTGTATTTCTTTTAGTAGAGACGGGGTTTTACCATGTTTGTCAGGCTGGTCTTGAACTCCTGACCTCGTGATCTGCCCACCTCAGTCTCCCAAAGTGCTGGGATTACAGGCGTGAGCCACCGTGCATGGCCTATTTTTTATTTTTTTTGAGATGGAATTTTGCTCTTGTTGCCCAGGCTGGAGTTCAGTGGCGCAACCTCAGCTCACTGCAACCTCCGCTTCCAAGGTTCAAGAGATTCTCCTGCCTCAGCCTCCTGACTAGCTGGCATTACAGATGTCCGCCACCATGCCCAGCTAGTTTTTGTATTTTTAGTAGAGAAGGAGTTTCACCATGTTGGCCAGGCTGGTTTCGAACTCCTGACATTGTGATCTGCGGAGCTTGAACTCCCAAAGTGCTGGAATTACAGGCATGAGCCACCATGCCTGGTCAAGATAGGTATGTTTTATTTTATGTAAACTAAACCTCAGTACACTGCCCAGTCATGGTGGCTTATGCCTGTAATCTCAGTACTTTGAAGAGGCTGAGGTGGGAAGATCACGTAAGCCCAGGAGTCTGAGAGCAGCCTGGGCAACATAGTAACATAGCAAGACCTTGTCTCTAAACAAAACAAAACAAGACAAAAAAAAAAAAAAAAAAAGAGAGAGAGAGAGAAAGAAAGGAAGAAAAGAAATAAACCTCAGCATATTTTTAAAAGCCCTAAGCTCTAGGTAGCCAGAGATGATCAGATAGTCAAAGGCTATTTGAGGAAAACCATTAACCTGGAAGGCAGATTGAAAAAGCAAACAAACAAATGTAAAAAAGGAACTTGGAAGGTAATGAAGGGAGACAAAGAAACCTGGGGAATTAAAAATAGTGAGAGCCAAAATAAAAATTTCAGCAGAAGGATTAGAAAATAAAAGGTGAAGAGATACCCGAGGAAGCAGAATAACAAGACAAAGAAAGGGACAACAGAAGAGAAAAGATGAGAAAATTGGGGGATCAACTGAGGAACTCCAACAGCCAACAATAGGAGTTCCAGAAATAGAGAATGGTGGCAACAGCAGGAAGAAAATTCTCAAAGACATAATACAAGAACATTCCCTAGAACTGAAGGAATGAAAACTCCTGCTGAGTACCCAGAAAGATAAATGATAAAAAAAAAAACCCATGCCAAGATATGCCACTGTGGTCTTTCAGAATACCAGGGATTAAAGGGAAGATTCTAAAAGCTTCCAGAGAAGAAGCATCATATACAAAGAATCAAGAAAAGGAATTGCGTTTGACTTATCAACAGCAACACTGGAAGCTAGGATATGATGGAGGAGAGTTCCCAGTATTCTGAGAGAAAGGGCTTCCTGAGAAAGGAGGCATAGGACATAAAACCTTTAGATCTTATATAGCCTCATTTTGCTCCAGCAAAATGTGGGCATACACTCTGAAGAAAAAAAAAAAAGCCATGGAATCTAGGAAACAGGAAGTCCAATGCAAAGGAGAAGTGAAGGGAATTCCTGGATGATGGAAAAGAGAGAGGTTCTTAGGGCAACATCTGGGCAGACCTAGAGAGCAGCCAGTCTAGATTGCAGCAGGAAGATGGGCGTTTTTAAGGGAAACAAATAATCCGATGGATTACCTGATATGTCAAAGCATATTGAGAGGACAACTACGCTTCTGACACTTTGGGGAGATTTGATCATTTGTATGAAGAGAACTAAGCTCACAAAAAAATAATGGATAGTAACCAGGCTGGGCACAGTGGCTCATGCCTATAATCCCAGTACTTTGGGAGGCTGAGGTAGGTGAATCTCTTGAGCCCAGGAGTTCGAGACCAGCCTGGGCAACATGACGAAACCCCATATCTACAAAAAATATAAACATTTACCTGGTGTAGCAGTGCATGCTTGTAGTTCCATCTACTTGGGAGGCTGAGATGGGAGGATCACTTGAGCCCAGGAAGTTGAGGCTGCAGTGAGCTGTGATCGTGTTACTGCACTCCAGCCTGGGCAATAGGATGAGGCCCTGTCTCAGGAAAGAAAAAATATAGACACTAATCAATACCAGGGAAAATAAAAAGTTGAATGGGAAAGGAAATGTAATCATAGTATGTGATATGATTTATCCATTATTAGTATCCATGCAGTCATGGCAACACCAGCCTAGGCAACATGATGAAACCTCATCTCTACAAAAAATACAAAAATTAGCCAGACATGATGGTGCATACCTGTGATCCCAGCTACTCGGGAGGCTGAGGTGGGATATACTGCTTGAGCCCAGGAGGCAGAGGTTGCAGTGAGCTGAGATTGTGCCACTGCATTCCATCCTGGGTGACAGAGACCCTGTCTCAAAAGAAAAAAAAAAAAGTAGACCACCAATGTTGATTTAACCCAAACTTTGTGATATAACTCTGATGGTGGAACGAGAGGAGGGCACAGCTGTTCAGTTGCAGGACAAATGGAGTGAAGGGAAGTGGTCACTGCACAGTCATGTGTGTACAAACAGCATTTAGGCTAGGTATGGTGGCTCACGCCAGTAATCCCGGCACTTTGGGAGGCTGAGACAGGATTGCTTGAGCCCAGGAGTTTGCAGCCAGCCTGGGCAATATAGTGAGACCCTGTTATCTATTTTAAAAAAATGGTTGGGCGTGGTGGCTCACACGTGTAATCCCAGCACTTAGGAAGACTGAAGTGGGCAGATCACTTGAGGTCAGGAGTTTGAAACCAGCCTGATCAACATGGTGAACCCTGACTTTACCAAAAAACACACAAAAATTAGCCAGATACGGTGGCACACACCTGTAATCCCAGCTACTCAGGAGACTGAGGCAGAAAAATCGCTTGAACCCAGGAGGCAGAGGTTGCAGTGAGCCGAGATGGTGCCATTGCACTTCAGCCTGGGCAACAGAGTGAGGCTCCATCTCAAAAAAAAAAAAAAAAAAAGAGAGAGAGCATGTTCCTTTAGCAGTCAAGGGGAGAAAGGAGTTGTCCACAAAGACATTTGCAGTTAGGTATAAGGTGATATTCCAGAGAGAAGGTGCGAGGCTGCTTCAGGGCTGGTTGTCCGCTTTTGAAGAGACCTGCATGATTTCTGGGCCAGGATACCTGCCTCTTTTTCCTCAGGACACTCCTGAGAGGAGCGCTGTTCATAGTTGCCCTTCAAGTTTCATTCTTAAAACAAATCCGCTTCTGTTGATGTCCTGTCTCCTTTCTGTGGGAGACATGATCTTTTAGGCATGTTGTTCAGATTCTGGCTTGAAGACAAGTCTGTGATCATTCAGGTTCCTCTGCATATCTCATTTCTGATGCATTCTGTATTTATTTAATTAGTTTTGCTTTCAGGGACAGCCTTCTTGATCTAATTTCAGGTTCCTGGGAAGAGACACCATATTGTTCCCCAGTTACTGCTTAGGGATGGCTTGGAGGATGGCAGGGAATCTAGTGAAGAGGCAAGGGCAGAAACTCCAACACAGCAACTCTAAGGCCTCCGTTCTTTTCAGTCACTCTGCTCTGTCTTCCCCATAAGTCCCCAAAAGGTTCAGGAACTTTCGATATTCTGCCATTTATTCTCCTGTCTTCCAGATTGCTTCTTGGACCTGGAAGAAGCAACATTAAAGTCCCTCGTAAGATGACATGCCTGTTTTTGATTCAGAAAGTATGGTCACTATCCTCAAAGCTACAAAAAGTTACTGTTTATTGGCCATGACTGCTGAGGATGGGAGTGGGCGTATCCAAATCTCTTGAGAATCCTGGGACATAAACAGCCTTTCATAAAGAGAAGGCTGGCCAGGCGCGGTGGCTCACGCCTGTAATCCCAGCACTTTGGGAGGCTGAGGCGGGCGGATCACTTGAAGTCAGGAGTTTGAGATCAGCCTGGCCAACGTGGCAACACCCTGTCTCTACTAAAAATACAAAAATTAGCTGGGCATGGTGGCAGGCACCTGTAATCCCAGGTACTCAGGAGGCTGAGGCAGGAGAATCGCTTGAACCTGGGGGGCAGAGGTTGCAGTGAGCCGAGATTATGTCACTGCACTCCAGCCTGGGCAACAGAGAGAGACTCCATCTCAAAAAAATAAATAAATAGAAATAAAAATAAATAAAATAAAGAGAAGGTTGTGGGGAGTAACAGGTCTCCTCTACTGACATGGATTGATCCCAAGTACGGATCTAGTACTTGGGTCTATTGCTTCTCCGCATAGGCAGCAGAATCTAGTTGATAAAAGAGATAAACTTTGGGGTTCTGAAGAAATAGAATGTTTTAAGGCCTAAAGATTGCTTGGAACTCAACTAACACAGCCCCATCATTTTACAGGTGAAGAACCAAGGTCCAGAGGGATGTGACTTGTCACACTGCCAATTAGGGAATGAACCGTAATAGAACCCGCATTCTTTCTACCCATCTGTACTGCCTCCCAAAAGAATGGTGGCCCAGCTTCCTGACCATTGGGCAGGGCAGGAGCCTCGGAGGAGGTGTAGGATAGCACAGCACTGATGATTGTTGTCTATACAAAATGAATAATATGTTAAATGTATAAAGGGCGATGGACCCTGGGGTAAGCTGCACCCCCACATTGAGAGTCAGATGATGCTGTGTACCCTCAAGCTAGTAAGAATCAGTCCACAGCGAGGAGAACTGGCGGATTCCCGCTGCAGCCTGACTTGGAGCTCTTTTGTTTTCCTTTGCTGCCATCTTGAGGCCTGTCACATATCACATAGAAATGCTTTTGGAGTAGAGGTACATTTCTCATCGTCTCTCAGATGAAAGAGCCCTGGAGAGGAAAGGTCTGTTGGTATCTATCTGGCTGGATATTGAGTAATGAAGATAAGGGAACGCACGCACCCTCACAGTGCGTATGTGCCCAGCACTGAGCTGCGGGTACAGTGGAGCGTCGTGGTAAGAACATGAGCTTTGGGGTTTACTCCGAGCTTCTCCGCTTGTGTGACCTCGGGCAAATCATTTCGACCTCTCTGAGTCTCAGTTTCATCATCTTAAAAATTGGATGAATAATCCCCACTTTGCAGGCTCAAAGGAGATGATGTACGAAAAGAGGCTAGCACTATGCCTGGTACATAGTAGGTACTCACAGTGTGTTCACAGTGGTGGGGGGAGGTGATTAGATGTGTTGCCTAAACACTTGGGTAAATTGAGGCAAGTGACCGGTCCATGAGCTCCTTGAGAGGTTGTATTCCCAGGGCAGGGCATTGTAGACAGTGGACTGAATACATGTGTGCTGGGTTTGGGGGTAGGTGGGTGGTGAGGAGATTGGCCTGCCCAGAGCAGAGGGTTAGTGTTAGGGAGAGAGGCTGAGAGGCTTGGCCTCGGTTCTGTAGGCATCTGGGGAGTCATTGAAGCCAGGCCCCTCAGGCCTGGTGCCTGAGAATAATTGGGCCAGGCCTCAGAAGCAATCTTGTTGCTGCAGAGGGAGATGGAAAGTTTTAATAAACGTGATAAGTCACGCTGTGGTCCTGGTCCTCTGTTCCTTCCGGGGGCTGAGAAGGCTAAGGGTTGGTGCTACTGGCATCTGCTGAGCACTTACCATGTGCCAGGCACTGTGCTAGGCTGAGCCTCACAGCCACACCCCATAAAGTGAGGGATTCTCACCAGCTCACCCCCAAAGCCCCATTTTACAAGACAAAGCACTGACACTCAGCATAGTGAGGTACCTTCGCTACGATTCCACGGCTTGTAAGTACCGGAACTGGGAGTGCTGTGGTCGCAGCACCCTGATGCCTGCCTGCCCCACCTTGCCAGCGGGGCCTCCTTTCACTCTTTCAATAAATGTCCCCATCTGAGGTCCACCTCCTCCTCTCCCTGTGTGTCCCTCTGCCATTTAGCGCTTAGCATAGATGGACACTCCCCTCACTAAGGCCACATCTTGGCTCTCTCAGCTGAGGACAGAGCCTGTGCTATGTTCATCTCTGTCTCCTTTGCAGCATAAGGGAGGGAGGGAGGCCTGGGGTGAAGATGGAGGAAGATGACAAAGAAGGAAGGGAAAGTCTGTGTCCCATATGCTCCCACTTTTTTTTTTTTTTTTTTTTTGAGAGGGAGTCTTGCTTCTTTACCCAGGCTGGAGCACAGTGGCACAATCTCAGTGGCTCTCTGTAACCTCCGCCTCCCAGGTTCAAGCGATTCTCGCCTCAGCTTCCCGAGTAGCTGGGATTACAGGCGCCCGCCAACATGCCTGGCTAATTTTTTTATTTTAGTAGAGATGAGGTTTCGCCCATCTTGGCCAGGCTAGTCTTGAACCCCTGACCTAGTGATCCATCCGCCTCGGCCTCCCAAAGTGCTGGGATTCCAGGCGTGAGCCACCACACCCAGCCATGCTCCCACTTTCAACTTCCGTGGTCCTCCTCTGCCCCACTGTCCTGACCTTCCCTCCTCTACACACACACACACGTGTGTGCATGCACTTGCGTATACACTCTCACACTCTTCTTAGGAAGGAGTAGTGGGAGGGGAAGGGTGTGGTTCCGATTTCACTCATTTCCCTGGTTCTCTCAGCAATGTCCCCAACTCCATTCTCTCCTCTCGCCTTCTTTTGCCTCTGAAGTGGCCTCACGATGAAAAAGGCAGACCAGTGTAGTAGAAAGGAGCCCAGCAGCTGACTCATTTATCCCCTCAGCCTTGTTCTCTTCGTCTGGAAAATAAGCAGGTTGGAGCAGGCAGTTGGCAAAGCTTCTTCTATGGTGTTAATAATACCTGGCATTTGCCTACCGGGTTTCAAAGGGCTTAATTATCCCAACAGCCCGGTGAGGATCGGCCTCATGTCACAAATGGGGGAGACTGAGGCTGAGACTCAGAGAGGTGAAGTGACTTGCCCAGGTCATGGGGCTGGTAAGTGACAGAGCCAATATTTGAGCCTAGGTCTTTCTGTGTTTCAAGCTCGGGCTTTGCCCTTGCCCACGGCTGCTGGCTGCCTCGAGGAAAGCCACACTCCTCACTGCGATCTGCTAGGCTCCACATGGTTGGTTCCTGGTGCCTCTTTGACCTCACCTCCGACCACTCTTCCCCTCGCTCACTGCACCCCAGCACCACTATCTTCCTCTCCGTCCCGCCAA
This sequence comes from Plecturocebus donacophilus, assembly GCA_004027715.1. Lineage (NCBI taxonomy): Eukaryota > Metazoa > Chordata > Mammalia > Primates > Pitheciidae > Plecturocebus > Plecturocebus donacophilus. The sequence continues at coordinate 3,619 of PVKP010033164.1, read as the reverse complement.
CTGGCGAGGCCCTCTACCGCCTCCCGGCCTTGCACTTGCTATCCTCTTCTCTCCGCATGAAATACTCTTCCCCTCATTTTTGTGACGTGCATTAGGCCTCAAGGCTCCCAAAGCCACTCTACCTAGGGCAGAGGGAGAAGAGTAGACAGCGTATACTGACTGTGTTGGTTTTTTTTCTCTGTTTCCCTTTCAGATCTGATGGTGAGAATTCCAGAACAGTCAGGTCAGTACCTCTTTTCTTTAATACTAGTTGGGAGATGGGTCAGGGCCTGGGGTGGGGGCCTCTGGTTTGTAACTGCGGGATCCACGGGCAGGGAGAGGGGCCAACTCAAGGGTGTCTTCCCTGTTGGTATTAGGGGTGCCTATGGAGTGGAGTGGGAGGGTGGTTGGGGGATGTGGCAGTTGTGGGGAGGGGGTTCAAGACCGTTCCTTAGTCTTTCTGACCCTAGTAGACTTGTGGGCTTGGCTGAACACCATAGGGGCTCATAGGAGCTGCCCAGATGTGAAAGCTGATTTTCAGAGAGGTCAGCTCTGGACCCAGGACCTTTTCTACCTTCTCCTCCCAGGAGAAAAGGGCGTGATCAGTGCTGAGCTTCCCTGGTCTAGTATTCATGTTCCACCCTGAATCCATGCCAGCCCTGAGTAGTGGGATTTGGATGGACTCTGGGTATAACACATTCTAGATATTAGAACTATACATTATGGTGACAAGGACAATTTTTTTGTGTGTGCTCGGTAAAAAAAAAAGTTTACAAGCTTCAGCATGTTTTATTTTATTTTATTTTCTGTTTTTGTTGGTGTTGTTATTGCTGTTACGACCCATTGGTAGACATAGTAAGTTTTAAAGATGTGCTCAATCTGCCAGTTGGGGAGGCAGGAGTAAAACTTGGGTAAAGGTAAAGACAAGGGTCCTTTGTGCATTGCCCAGGCCTTACCCCATCAGAAGCTTCGTGAAGGCAGAGGTGTCAAGTATGGGGATTGCATAGGAATGATGGGGGGCTCAGGAGAGGACCCATTCAGCCTAGCATCCCGGTTGGGGGCTATGGGATAGGCCGCTGAGATGAGATGAGCCCAGGCAGCAGAGGCACAGATGGGTGCAGTCCTTCCCAGCCACGGCTGCCAGTAGCATAACTGGCACCTCTGTGAAGAATAGGAAAAGATGTTCCTTTCAAGGGCACCCCCTCTGAGCGGCTCCATTGAACATAGCACGGGTTGGATATCAGCCCCCGTTCGTGTCCCCTTGGCTGTGACCCTTTGTGCACAACTTGCCCAACTATATGCAGCAGCCCTGGTCCTGTCATCCTGGCAATGGATGTGGGCTGGGGAAAGAGGATGCCAGCGTACAGACAAAAGTGTCTAATGAGACACACTCTGTTCTAGCACCCCAGGCAGGGGATCTGGGGTAAACACATGGGTACCCAGAGCCAAGATTGGGGCTGTGGGATGAGCACACACCGAGGCCAGCTTTAATGCAATCAGTCCCAGTGTCCAGGAAAGGGGTTTGTGACAAGACATAATTAGTCCCAGCATGCAGCCAAGGAGCATGTCATGGGCACAGCTTGTTCCAGCACTTAGGAAGGCACCTGTCTAGCAAAGGACATAGATTTCAGTGTCCCACCGTGGGTTTGGAGAGAGGCCATCTGAGCTGACCCTGAGCACACGGCTCCTGCAAGCATCCCCAGTGATGTGCCTGCTACTTGTTGAAGAACAAGATTGAAAACATTTCTAGTTCTCAGCTCTTCCCAGCAGGGAACTTCCTGGGACTTCGAGCTCAGGACATTTCATAATGAGCATAATCATCAGTCAAGTAATGATATACATTTGGGCCTTTACAACTTACAGAAGTTGTCAGGGACTTTCTTTTGTTTGATCCTCCCAGTGACACTGTAGGTGGAACCTGGGCTGGCCTTATCATCATTGTTTTACAGTTGAGGAAACTGAGGCTCAGAGTGGTTATAGGTTTTGCCTTCAGCCAGGCAGCTAATATGTGGATTCCGCTAATGTATGGATCCTGAGCCAGGGTTCAAACTCAAGTCTGTCTGGCACCACACCAGAGTGCTACCGACACCATCACCACAGGAGCTCTCGACAGCCTGGCAGATATCATCATCATCCCCATCCTCATCCTAATATTAGCTATTATAGCAATCATTATTGGTTCCTCACCTACTAACAGTTTAGAATATCATTGTATTTAATGCTCACAACAGCCCTAATAGGCGTGGATTCCAATCCCTGATTTACAGATGAGGAGAAAGAGTTTCTGAGAGAGTCAGTGCCTTGGGCTGTCTGGTTCCAAAGCCACATTTAATTTATTCAGACACCCTTCCTGATATCCATCCTGGGCCCACAGTCAAGGCGGCTATAAGGGCCTAGAGGACTCAGAGCATCTGGGAAGCCAGGGTCAAACTCAGGCTATGGGAAGGGGCTAAAGTATGGCGTGTAGGGGGCAAGATCTTGACAACACGATGGGAAGGCGACTTGAACTTGCAACCAGGGCTGGATAGGGACCCAGTTGTAACTTCTTGAGTTCACACCAGTTAGGGTAAGGAAGAGCTTCCCAGAGCAGTCAGTGTCTCAGCAGGGCTGTGGGGGACTGCCGTGCAGATTTGCATAAGGAGGGTGTCCCGGAGGTGGGATCAGCAGGGAGGAGGAAAGCGAGGGGCGTGGGTTTAGAGACAGGGAACGGTCTGTGGGACTAAAATAGAAGATCTAGGCAAGAAAAGAGCAGTGAGGTCAGAACGCTGGTCAGGGCTGGGTCACAGCGACTTTCTGTCGTCAGTGGGGAGCTGCGGAAAGTTGGAGGAGAGAGGCGAGGCTCTGTAGCATAGGGAGGGCAGAAACATTGGCTCCACGCACAGGGCTCCATTTGGGGGTAGGTTGCTTTCTAGTTGTGTGACTGGACAATCTGTTTGTCTCTTGGAACCCCAGTTTCCTCGTCTAATAAACTTCACTTGTGTGTCGTGTATGTTTGGAGGGGGAAATTCTGAGGGGGTAGAAGAAACACTGAGGAGAGGCGCTAGGCCTGGGCTTTTATGGGAACTGAATAGCAAGAAGAGAGCAGAGTCGGGAGATTGCAAGCCACCCGTGGCAGGTCCCAGGCCTGAGGGCTTCTAAGTATGGGGTGCCAGAGGAAGTGTGGAGTCTAATTACAACCGAACAGCTGGTGAGGGGGGTTGAGGGCAGGCATGGGCAGAGAAAGGTGCCTGGACTTCTTGTGGATCCCTGAGAAGTTGTCACGGATCTACCTAAAGGCATCTTAAGCCAAGTTCCAGAGAGGGATTGGCCATGGCCCAAGGTCACAAAGCTAGCCAGCAGCATACCGCGCTTCCTAGCTGTGTGCTCTTTGCAAAATCACTTAACTTCTCTGGTTCTTAGTTTCTCATGGAAACAATAGTGTTGACTTCTCTGGGTTAATGAGAGAACTGAAAGTAAAGCAATGCTCGGTGTGAAACAGTGTCGCAACAAACTGCAGAGTCCTCTGCTCTCCCCTAACCCAATCCATCGTCATATGCTATACAGTCAGGCTGGAAGAATGGGAAGAGGTGTAGAACCTGAAAACAGAGAGGGCGGGAGGGGCCTGATGAGGCCCTCACCAGAAGATGAGGGCACCCAGGCC
>PVKP010033163.1:7226-25357 GCA_004027715.1 Plecturocebus donacophilus | reverse complement strand
TTTTCAAAAAGCCAGCTGACTGTTGCTTTGGGGGCAGGGGGCTCAGGAGCTCTTGGTGGGGCGGGTCTGCTTCCTCTTCATGATCATAGGCTTCCAGCTGCACAGGACGGCGCTGGTCCTGCGGATGGCTGTCATGAGCAGGTTCGGGGCGGTGCTCGTTCTTGCGGACCATGTGTCTGATGCTGCTGTTGAGAGCGGCACGAGCGTTCTTACTGATGGTGGACAGGTCCGCACCTAGGAAGTGGTAGGTTTCCACTGGATGGATCTCCGCTCCGTGACCACCACGACACCTCTGCCATTGGCTGCGGCTCCATGCCCACAGTCTTGCAGTCAATCAGCCTGATGTAGCGGAAGGAGTTGCGGGCCTTCAAGTTATTGGGCTCAGTGCTATAGGTCGGCTTATTCCTCTTGATCACGAAACTGGAGCAGCTTCGCACGACCATCTGCTGCAGATGCGCAGACGTGGTGGCGACTCCTCTCGCAGCAGCGGCCAGAGACAGAAAAAGTATCTACAAATTTTAAATGCTTTTTTTTTGTTTTTGAGACGGAGTCTCACTCTTGTCGCCCAGGCTAGAGTACAATGGCGCGAACTCGGCTCACTGCAACCTCTGGCTCCTGAGTTCAAGCAATTCTCCTGCCTCAGCCTCCCGAGTAGCTGGGATTACAGGCATCTGCCACCATGCCCCGCTAATGTTTTGTATTTTTAGTAGAGACGAGGTTTCACCATGCTGGCCAGGCCCACCTCGGCCTCTCAAAGTGCTGGGATTACAGGAGTGAGTCACCGCGCCCAGCACGGCCCTAATTGCTTATTTAATCTTTCTTAAAGTGAATCCAAATACGCCTTTCCCCTTCCCCTTCCCCAATGCTCATTTAATCTTTCTTAAAGTGAATCTAAATACATTCCTTCCCTCCCTTTTCTCCCTCCCTCCCTCCCTCTCTTCCTCCCTTCCTTCCTTCCTTCCTGTCTCTGTCGCCCAGGCTTGAGTGTACTGGGGTGATCTCGGCTCACTGCAACTTCTGCCTCCCAGGTTCAAGCGATTCTCCTGCCCCAGCCTCCTCAGTAGCTGAGATTACAGGCACTCACCAACACACCGGGCTGATTTTTTTGTATTTTTAGTAGAAACAGGGTTTCACCATGTTGGCCAGGCTGGTCTCAAACTCCTGACCTCAGTTGACCCGCCCAGCTCAGCTTCCCAAAATGCTGGGATTATAGGCCACCGAGCTAGGCCTGTTTAATCTTTCTATAATCTCAGGAATACCCTGAGGTATTGCTATAAAGGAGGCTAGATTACCTCCTACTTGACCATTAAGTGGCTTTCCTCTTTCGTGAAGGGAAAATACATATTAGGCCAGTGCTTAGTCACTGGCCTTTCTCAAATAGCAAAGTATTTTCCATCTCACTATCATCAAATAATGGCCATATTAAGGTGTTTCTATATTTATGATTTAAACAGGAGACAAATGGGCTTATAATGAGAATCCTAGGACCCTTAAGAATCATGATAAATCTACTCTACCTATACTCTAGAAATGGAACAACAAAGCCTGAATGACAGCACATCTGTTTACAACATGGCTTATTGTAAGCCCACTGTTGAGACCTATTGCTCAGAAAAAAACACTGCTTTGAAAATATTACTGCTCATTGACAGTGTATGTGGTCACCCAAGAAGTCTGATGGAGATGCAGAAGGAGATGGATGTTGTTTTCATGACTGCTAACACAATATCCATTCTGCAGCCCAGGGATAAAGGAGTAATTTTGACTTTCAAGTCTTATTATTTAAGAAATGCATTTTATAAGGATATAGCTGCCATAAACAGTGATTCCTCTGATGGATCTGGCCAAAGTAAGTTGAAAAGTTTCTGGAAAGAATTCACCAGTCTAGATGCCATTCAGAACATTCAGGATTCATGGGAAGAAATCAACATATCAACATTAACAGGAGTTTGGAAGAAGGTGATTCCAACCCTCATGAGTGACTTTGATGAGTTCAAGACTTCCATGGAGGAAGTAACTGCAGATATGGTGGAAATAGCAAGAGAACTAGAATTAGAAGAGAGGGCCAGGTATGGTGTGCACATCTATAACCCTAGCACTGTGGGAGGCCAAGGTGGGAGGATTGCTTGAGCTCAGGAATTCAAGACTAACTAGCCTGGGCAACATAGTAGGCTAATTTTTTTTTCTTTGAGACGGAGTTTCTCTCTTGTTGCCCAGGCTGGAGTGCAATGGCGCAATCTCAGCTCACTACAACCTCCGCCTCCTAGGTTTAAGCGATTCTCCTGCCTCAGCCTCCCAAGTTGCTGGGATTACAGGTGCACACCACCACGCCTGGCTAATTTTTTGTATTTTTAGTAGAAATGGGGTTTCACCATGTTAGCCAGGCTGGTCTCAAACCCCTGTCCTCAGGTGATCTACTCCCAAAGTGCTGGGATTACAGGTGTGAGCCACCACACCCAGCCTTTTTTAAAAAAATATATTTTTAGTAGAGACAGGATTTCATCATCTTGGCCAGGCTGGTCTTGAACTCCTGACCTTGTAATCCATCCGCCTTGGCCTCCCAAAGTGCTGGGTGTACAGGCGTGAGCCACCATGCCCAGCCAAAAACCTATGATTATTTCTTACTACTCACTAAGTATAGGGAGCTCTTTGAGCATATTAAGTTATTGATTAGTGCACACCATTTAAAGGGCTCTCGAACCTTAGAATTGTTCATACTCTGACCCATGAATCCATTCCAGTAATCTATCCTAAGAAAATAATTCTAAACACAGCAAAAACTTCATGTACAAAGAAAAATATTTCTAACCTATTATTCCATAATAGCAAAAAGCTGGCAATAGACTATTTGCCCAAATATAGTAGAATGGCTAAGTAAATACATGGACTATTTTGTAGTCATTGAGAAAATTATCAGGCACTTGTATAACATGTAAAATATTAAATTATAAAACAGAACACAGTTTACAAAAAAGACATAAAATATTAATAGTGGCTATCTCTGGGTGCAATTATATGTGATTTTTTTTGTATTTTATTACACTCTAGCCTCCAATTTTTTTAAAAATAAACATTTTTATAGACAAACCCAAAAATGCTTAAAGAATATTTTGAGCCTCCTTAATAAAATAAACAGAACAACCTCACATGTCCCCTTACTCTCTATGAGAGAAAGCCTCCTTACTTTTCAACTCCGTACTCTCAGCTTTCTCTGCCCCAGGCCTTGCAAGCTTTGCTCTAAATAAACATGCCATAATGTTTTCTACGTTGTTTTCATTTACAGCCTTAAATGTCTTACCCCTACCTTTGTATTGGGTACCCACCTGGAAAATACCTATCCACCCGCTACTCTGTGATCCTACAGCCTTTAGAAATACCACATTACACTGAAATTGGAAGCGGGGCAGAGGCAAACAAAATAATCTTAAAGAATGAGGTTGAGCCAGGCTGGGCGTGGTGGCTCACACCTGTAATCCTAACACTTTGGGAGGCTGAGGTGGGCGGATTACCTGAGGTCAGGAGTTTGAGACCAGCCTGACCAACATGGCGAAACCTCATCTCTACTAAAAATACAAAAAAATTAGCCGGGCCTGGTGGCGGGAGCCTGTAATCCCAGCTACTCAGGGGGCTAAGGCATGAGAATCGCTTAAACCCAGGAGGTGGAGGTTGCGGTGAGCCGAGATTGCACCACTGCACTCCAGCCTGGGCGACAAGAGCTAGACTTTGTCTCAAAAAAATAAAATAACAAATAGAAATAAAGAATGAGGTTGTGCCTTATTTATCTTTTCTCCCCTGCCAGTGCTTGGCATATAAATAGGTGCCTAAAACGAATCTGTTGAATGTGTAAGCATCAATACCAAAGTGGTGAGAGCTGAGCTAGCTAGGGTACCTCTGCTTGTGAGGGGTTTTTATTTGTTTGAGGAAAGCAATCCCTGAATAGGCAACTGGGGAAGCAGACAGGCCTGGGCTTGACACAGCAACACTGAACAATTATTCAAATGCTGAGCATCTGCTTCCTCACAACAACAGAATTAATTCCAACAACCACACAAAGCTGTTGTGAGGATTAAGTAAGAGAGATATAAGATACTGCCATAAAAAGAAACTCAAATATTAGTGCCTCTCCCTCTTGCTGAAGGCATTAAAGCCATGTCCTCTATAAGCAGCCAAGAGACATGAATAATACACATCAGAACCCCCAAGCTAGTGACATATGGCATCCAGATACACACTTTTGGCAAACTGCTGAAATCTTACATCTGTTTTCCACGTTAAGGGCTATAGAATGGCAGCAGCTGCCAAATTTAGATGATTGCATTGATGTTGTCTGTTCCTTAGATCAAAGCTACTTAGGAAGACCTCCGAAGTATAGATACAAGGTCTTCATAGATCAACAGGCCCTGTGAGTGGCAGCTCATCCACAGGAATAGCCAAGGTGTACGTAGCTGGCATGGTGGCAGACTGTACAACCTCTGTCACCAGACACATCATCACATGCGTGTGTGACAGACACTATCACATCTAGGAACACCTATCATGATATCAACACCATGAACATTATACACAAGACAGGTAGGGCAAGTCATGGAAGGTTCTGAGGAGATAGTCTCAGGAAGTAGTGGGAGGGACCATGAGTTGCCAGTAGGCTCACCAGAAAGCCAGCCACCCTGTACACATACTTTACTATGTTTTTATTTCTTCATCATAAGAAGATGATATCACCAATTACCTGATTGGTGGTATTCTGAAGATTAAATAGGAGAACATCCATAAGCCTCTGGCACAGGGAGGATAGCATTTATGACTACTACCACTACCTACACACAAGACATGAATGCCAGACCTTCCGGTGCTGAGTTTCTCTCTCCAATACCAATCTCAGTGAACTCAGTTGATCTTGATGGTTGTTTTCAAATAATAACTTTAATTTATGTAGACTGCCCAAAATACAGCCAAAAGAAGGAAGAAGAAAATGTTAGGGTTAAGAGAGAGGATCCCCTGGTAGCACAACTTCTCTTCTTGATTTTCTTTGAGAGGTGATACTATTTCAAACACAAGAATTCATGGGGCAGTCACTCCATTACCAATCTAGTTAGGCAGTACACAGGCCCTCAACTCTAAAGGAAGATAAAAGGAATTTGCTGGAAAAAAACACAAGCAAGTCTAATTCCATTAGACAGGAAGCACACCTGCCTAGCATATTACTATATTTCCAGTGCTTAGTGTACAGAGCCTAGTGCACAGCAGGCGCTCAATAAATATGCTGAATAAATAAATGCACTCACCTGATTTCATACCAAATACTCCTGTCTAGCAAATTAATCTCTGGCTTTTTAAATACCTACTATGATCCAGGCCCTGGGAAGATTATGTAGCCAATACTGGTATAAAAATCATGCCTATGGAGGGTTCTTTGGAGCCTAGCAGAAACAAATAAAGGAGGTGTTTATTCATGAAACCAGCACTTAGAGACTACATCAGCAGTTCCAGCTCCATAATTACAAACTCGTTGAAGACATGAACCAGATCACATCTCTCTCCTGTGTGGCTAGGGCCCACTGCACATGTAGTATGGTGTTTCTCCTCTCCTTAGGAGAAATAAATCTTGCAAAATCAAAACTGTGTTAATATTTATGCTTCCTACTTGCCTTAGAACAGGGAGTGTCAAACTTGGTCTTAGTCCCCCTTTGCGCTCAAATAATTATTGATGACTCCAAAGAGCTTTGGTTTATATGGGTCATAGCTATCAACATTTACTGCATTAAAAATGAAAACTGGGAGCTGGGCGCGGTGGCTCACGCCTGTAATTTCAGCACTTTGGGAAGCTGAGGTGGGCGGATCACGAGCTCAGAGGTTTGACACCAGCCTGACCAACATGGTGAAACCCGGTCTCTACTTAAAAATACAAAAATTAGGGGAAGGGAGCGAGCTGAGGCCGGCCTTGCTGACTCCCTCTTAAAAAAAAAAATTAGCCAGGCATAGTGGTACACACTTGTAATCCCAGCTACTTGGGAGGCTGAGGCAGGAGAATTACTTGAACCCGGGAGGCAGAGGTTGTGGTCAGCCAAGAGCGCACCATTGCACTCCAGCCTGGGTGACAGAGTGAGAGTCTGTCTCAAAAAAAAAAAAAAGAAAAGAAAACTGGGATATTTAAAAATGTTAATTTACCTAAAATTAACAATAATAATCCTATGACATGTAAATGTAAATAAAACATTTTAATAAAAGTAACTATATTTTCCAAAACAAAATAAATACATTGCCCGGGTGCAATGACTCACACCTGTAATTCCAGCACTTTGTGAGCCCAAGGCAGGTTGATCACCTGAGGTCAGGAGTTCAAGACCAGCTTGAACAACATGGGGAAATCCTGTCTCTACTAAAAATACAAAATTAGCCAGGCATTGCGGTGCATGCCTATGATCCCAGCTACTTGGGAGGCTGAGGCAGGAGAATCACTTGATCCTGGGGAGTGGAGGTTGCAGTGAGCTGAGATTGCATCACTGTACTTCAGCCTGGGAAACAAGAATGAAACTTCATCTCAAAATAAATAAAGAAATAAATATAGTGAGAAGACTGGTATTATTTCACCTTTTTTTGAAATTTTTTAGCATCTGTGCTAATAGAAGACTAGATTCCCATATTTGCTTCTGGATTAATTTGTTGCAATATATGTTGTTTTGGTAGAAGTAAATGAAAAATCTAGTCTTACACAGAAAAGTAGTTGGAAAAGGAGAAATATAATAGATTTTTCAGTCACCCCACCTCTTCACTGACAATACACATTTAAAAAGTTAAGAATAGGCTGGGCACGGTGGCTCACGCCTGTAATCCCAGCACTTTGGGAGGCCAACACAGGTGGATCAATGGTCAGGAGTTTGAGATCAGCCTGGCCGATATGCTGAAACCTCATCTCTACTAAAAATACAAAAAAAAATTTAGCCATGCGTGGTGGCACATGCCTGTAATCCCAGCTACTCGGGAGGCTGAGGCAGGAGAATTGCTTGAACCCAGGAGGCAGAGGTTGCAGTGAGCCGAGATCATGCCACTGCACTCCAGCCTGGGCGACAGAGCAAGACTCCGTCTCAAAAAAAAAAAAGATAAGAATCATCTGAAGAATGATGGAGAAAGTAAAGAGGACATTTAAGAAAGAGCAAGGGGCCAAGCATGGTGGCTCACGCCTGTAATCTCAGCACTTTGCGAGGTCAAGGTGGGCAGATCACAAGGTCAGGAGTTGGAGACCAGCTTGGCCAATCTGTTTAAAAATGTCTCTTCTAAAAATATAAAAATTAGCCAGGCATGGTGGCACATGCCTGTAGTTCCCAGCTACTCAGGAGGCTGAAGCAGGAGAATCACTTGAACCCGGGAGGTGGAGGTTATAGTGGGCCAGGATCATGCCACTGACTCCAGCCTGGGTGACAGAGCGAGACTCCATCTCAAAAAAAAAAAAAATAGCAAGAGAAGTATAACTGGGAAACCACCAGGACAAAAGTCAGTTCATATTCCAATGCTTATTTTGTGGGACTTACACGTATTAAACCACAGTCTCTTAAAACTTCCTTAGCCACTTATTAACTGTTTTAGAAATAAAACATCTGCCATTTGTTACAAAAAATGCAAATTTTCCAGATTCAGAGAGTAAGTCCTTACGAACCATGCTCCCCAAGCACTTAGTGCATCCATCCTACCCATCTCTTCTGATGTTACCTCCTTTACTTTTCCCACATGTTCATTTGCTTTATCTTGTATTCATTTAATATGCTTGTTTGGTTATTGTTCTGTTTAGTTATTTTTCCCTAATTCACAGCAAGTTGCAAGTGACTTAAGTTTCCCAGGAAAATTTATATTTTTATAAAAGGCTACTTTTGGACCCAGAAGAAATTTTAATTATTGAGATTTCCTTTCATACTATGGAGTATTTAGGGGAAAGAGCCTTCCTTGATGAAGGAATAGAAGTGTCATAGTAAGGGAAACAGATAACATGATATTATGGAAATAACACAGACTTCAGAATTACATAGGCCTGTGTCCAAATACTCAGGAGGCTGAGGCAGAAGAATCGCTTGAATCCAGGAGGTGAAGGCTGCAGTGAGCCAAGATTGCGCCACTGCACTCCAGCCTGGACGAGACAGAGCAAGACTCTGCCTGTCTCAAAAAAAAAAAAAAAAAAGGATAAAAGAAATGAAACTTATATGGCAATTACTCATATCTCACAATTGCCATGTATCTTTCTCTGTCTAGTTGAATCCTTTCCTTGTATTCCTTTGGAGACTAAACAGAGACTGTCAATGTCCAGAACTCTGCTTCCTCTAAGCTAGTAGGTGGCATGAAATTTATCTCTTCTTCCTAATTTGGAGAGGTCCACTTTTCCTAATAGAAATGATGGTGCTGGGTACCAGCAGATTTTTTTCTTTTTCTTTTTTTTTTTTTTTTGAGACAGAGTCTGACTCTGTCACCCAGGCTGGAGTGCAATGGCATGGTCTCGGCTCACTGCAATCTCCGACTCTCAGATTCAAGCGATTCTCCCACCTCAGCCTCCCAAATGGCTAGGACTACAGGTGCATGCCACCACACCCGGCTACTTTTTTTGTATTTATAATAAAGGCAGAGTTTCACTATGTTGGCCATACTGGTCTCAAACTCCTAATCTTGTGATCTGCGCTCCTTGGCCTCCCAAAGTGCTGGGATTACAGGCGTGAGCCACCACGTCCCGCCAAGCAGATTTTTTTTTGTTTTTCAAAACAAGGTCTTACTAAGTCATCCAGGCTAGAGTGCAGTGGTGCAATCATAGCTCACTGTAACTTTGAACTCCTTTGCTCAAGCAATCCTTCTGCCTCAGCCTTCTGAGTAGCTAGAACTACAGGCACATGCTACTGTGCCTGGGTGCCTGGCTAATTTTTTATTTTTGTAGAGACAGGGTCTCACTCTGTTGCCCGGGCTTGTCTCAAGATCCTGGCTTCAAGCGATCCTACCATCTTGGCCTCTCAAACTGTTGGGATTAGAGGTGTGAGTCACCAATGGGCCTAGATTAGATTCTTAATAATGTTCGTCTGTGAGCCCCTGGGATTTTCTGACTCACAAAAAAAGAGCACTATGGTCCTAGAAAGAAGTTTTCCATCTACTCCACCAAGCCTTTCTCTCCCTGGGATTTCCCAGTAGCACTTTTCATGGATCTTTTACCTTTACTGATCTTCGTATGTCCCTGCCACAATTTCTGAATGCAACTCAATTTATATTTAATTCAAATACTACTTATATTACCTATCAGAAAGGAGACAAATTTGCAAAAACAAAGTTACCATAAACCAGCAAATACTGTATCTGTAACTAGATTCATGAGTAACAAGAGGAATAATTTCAATAACAGGAAACTCTGGGTAATACCAAGGCTATAAACTAGGTAAAGGCTAAAGGTAAATATGATTAGCTCCAGGGGAGTGCCCTTTCTAAATGACCAAAAAGAAGAATCAGCTAGCAGGTACTCACTAAACAATAAAAACCTCAAGGAAGACAAATTAAAACCAGACAAAACAAATTAAATGAAACGTACAGTCAGCAGGTATGATTTACATATTAAACAGAAACTTACCTGTTTGATCAAGTTCAAGCACAAAATAAGGAACACACAGAGACTTAAATAACTTCTTTACCTGCAAGAAGTTGAAAAACAAGGAAGAAAATGAAAAATGAGGTTATAACCAACAGGAGAATCTCTTATCCAGCTTTGGTACTTCCTTCCTCAACCAGCCTTCACCTTTGAAAACTTTCCATTTCACTTTTATGTAACCTACAAGATTCTCCCTGTTGACAGTAATGATATTTAAACGAGTATTTGAAGTCTATTGATTCCAATTCAATTGTCAATGATTCATCTGTATCACTTCATAAGATACATTTTATATATTTAGTGACTCAGTCTATCTCATTATACACACACATATATATATATATATATATATATATATGTATAGTCTTTTTTTTTTTTTTTTTTTTTTGTGGAGAATGGGGTCTTGCTATATTGCCCAGGCAGGTGTCGAACTCCTGGGCTCAAGCTATCCTCCCACCTCTGCCTCCCTAAGAGCTGGGATTACAGGCGTGAGCCACATCACCCGGCCTTAGGCTTATCTTTTTTTTTTTTTGTCTTCTACCTCATTATAAAATGAGTTTAATACTATGTTTTAAAAAGCACTGGAACATTTTTTTTTTTTTTTTGAGATGGAGACTCGATCTGTCACCAGGCTGGAGTGCAGTGGCGCTTTCTCAAATCACTGCAACCTCCATCTCCTGGGTTCAAGTGATTCTCCTGCCTCAGCCTCCCAAGTAGCTGTGACTACAGGCATGTGACACTACGCCCAGCTAATTTTTGTATTTTTAGTAGAGATGGGGTTTCACCATGTTGGCCAGGATGGTCTCGATCTCTTGACATCATGATCCACCTGTTTCAGCCTCCCAAAGTGCTGGGATTACAGGCGTGAGCCACCACACTCAGCTAAGCACTGGAACACTTAATGTTTCCAAAGCATTATGTGGCAAACCTGGGAAAAATATATTCTTACAATATTCAAAGTATTATTTATTTTTTGGCTGAGTAACCCTCAACCAATAAATCAGTTAAAAAGAAAAAGCCTATTATGCTCTGAGACTGCTAAGTAAAACAAATAAACAAAAAATCATATGCTCACAGTTATACAAATTACACTGATAAAAAATAAAATTTTATTTAAAAGTTACTTATGCGACTAGATAGCATTTAAACTACTGACACAAGAGACTTTTATGTACGAGACACAAACAGCCTGTCAATAATTTAGGAAAGTTTAGAATCATATTCCTCCAGTTATACAATAAAATTTAAAAGGCCAGAGTAGCCTGAAGTTCACAGAGATGATCAATGAAGAAAGTGTATTCTTCAAAAAAACAAAAAACAAATAAAAACAAATTGTATTCTTGTCTCATTCTAAACTTAATGACTAAAACAGTAGGCTTCCAGGCTGGGCACAGTGGCTCATGCCTGTAATCCCAGAACTTTGGGAGGTCGAGGCGGCTGGATCATGAGGTCAGGAGTTTGAGACCAGCCTAACCAACATGGTGAAACTTGTCTGTACTAAAAATACAAAAATTAGCCTGGCGTGGTGGCACGTGCCTGTAATCCCAGCTACTCAGGAGACTGAGGCTGGAGAATCACTTCAACCCGGGAGGCGGAGGTTGCAGTAACTGAGATTCTGCCACTGCATTTCAGCCTGGGCTACAGAGCGAGACTGTCTCCAAAAACAAAAACAAAACACACATGCACACACACAACAACAATAGCAAAAAAACAGTATACTTCCTATTGTATAGGAGTACACTGGGAGATTTCTATCATTTCTATAGGACTAAATTCAACATTTCAGTAAAATGGGAAAATAAGTTCATTCATACAACCTCAGTAGTTTCTTAACCTCTTTTAGATGGCACCTAAGCCCCAGTCTGAATATGAATTCAGCCCCTCCTACTCTGAAATAGATATAAGAAACAAATATTGCATTTCTGAAAAGGTGGGGAGGGATTATCTTTGCACTTTAAAACCTACTCTTCACAGCAGGATGCATGTAAAACACTTATCATAACTAATGTGTTATGCAAGAGTGGAAAGCTAACTTTATGTAGAAGTTAATTTCCTTATAGGTATTTCCCAACTTGAATTAATGCAAGTTACATTACTCATCCCAGAGAGAAATACACGTGAATCAGACCAAGTACAAATATAAAAACAAAGTTTCTCCATTCTGATTTACTCGTATCCCAGTTGTTAAATGAGAGATTAGATCAAAACTAAAGTGAATAACCTGGGAAAATTCTACTTCAAGGTAATTTAAATAAATAAATAAATAAATAAATGCGAACAGCTAAGTATATGAGTTGTACACCCACAGAAGAAATCCACTACTTTACCAGGAAAAGCACTTACTCATCTTTCATGACCAAAGACATCAAAAATTAATTTCCAAATTAACTGACACCAATCTGAAAACAGTTCACATATTCAGAAAAGCTAAGGAATTAGTAATCGACAAGGTAAAACCATAGGATATTTATCTAGAAGACCTGGCATACCCAGGGAGTGTTTGGATAATGACATTAAATAAATTTGCCAGATAACTGTACGTTTAAATAAGCATGCAAACAACTAACACAAATGTTACAGGAAAAGTTCTTCATTCCCAGGCTAGATTCAATTAAGTAAAACTGGGGAAAATACAGGCAAGGCTCTACATTTTTGGGGACAGGCAGGAGAGCTGGGGAGTGAGGGAGTTAGTAGATTTCAGAGATAACATTAAGAATAAGAACATTCTGGGGCATAATGGGGACTTAAAAAAGAAAAGAAAAAAAGAACAACGACAGGTCAAAGAGATCTGGGATTGCAAGGAGAACACTGAGAATCTATCTATCTATCACTAGTAGCAATCCTGACTGCTAGCCCAACTCTTCATTCCAGAACTAGGGCAGGGTTAAAATCAGAATTTTCTGTTTATTTACTTATTTTATTTTTAAATTTTTATTTGATGATGATGATTATTATTATTATTATTTTGAGATAGAGTCTTGCTCTGTCGCCCAGGCTGTGGTTCAGTGTCACGATCTTGGCTCACTGCCACATCTGCTTCTTGAATTTTAAGTGATTCTCATGCCTCTGCCTCCTGAGTAGCTGGGATTACAAGCATGCACCACCATGTCTAGCTAATTTTTGTAGTTTTAGAAGAGACGAGGTTTCACCATGTTGGCCAGGCTGGTCTTGAACTTCTGGCCTCAAGTGATCTGCCTGCCTCAGCCTTCCAAAATGCTGGAATTACAGGTGTAAGCCACTGTGCCCATATTTATTTATTTTAGAGACAGGATCTCAGTCTGTTACCCAGGCTGGAGTGCAGTGGCACAATCATAACTCATGTAACTTTGAACTCCTGGGCTCAAGTGACCCTTCCACCTCAGCCTCCTGAGAAGCTAGGACTATAGGAACATGCAAACCATGCCAAGATATATATATATAATACATACACATATTATATATATATAAAATACATACACATATTATATATATATATATATATATATTTTTTTTTTTTATGGAGATTGAGTCTTGTTATGTTGCCCAGACTGGTCTCGAACTCCTGACTTCAAGTGAACTTCTTGCCTTGGCCTCTCAAATCATTGGGATTGCAGGCATAAGCCACTGTGCCCAGCTCCTAATTCTTTAATAATGTTTGAAAATATAGGTAGAATGACCGAATGCCTGGCACATAGTTGGCACTCAAATGGTAGCTATTAAGCCACTGATAAGATTATTGTACTTAGCATTAAGTCAGGTATTTGTTGATTGCCATCTAATCTTGCCTCAGTACTGACAGGCGAGAAGATTAACCACCCAAGTTTTTATGTCCTGACAGAAAAGGAAAAAACGCAAGTAGGTCTTTTTTTTTTTTTTTTTTAAAGACGGGGTTTCACCATGTTGCTCAGGCTGGTCTTGAACTCCCAACCTCAGGTGATCTGCCCGCCTTGGCCTCCAAAGTGCTTGGATTACAGGCGTGAGCCACCATGCCCGGCCGCAAGTAGTTCTTTTATTTAACAAACACTGATATAGTGTTTACTGTGTGTCAGGTATGTTCTAAGGCTTTCATAAATATTAATTTAATCCTCATAACAAACTTATAGGTACTATTGTTATCCGCATTTTACAGATGGGGAAACTGTGGCACCACAGATAAATAACTAAAGTCATGTGGCTGAGAAATCACAGAGCCAAGATCCATGCTCTGACTTTAGAGTCCAGGCTCTTAACCATTGTTTGGTAACGAAAAGGACTAGACAAGCACGTAATTTCAGAACTAAAAAAACCCTCAGTAAGCAACTGGTTTAAGCCCTTCATTTTAAAGATTAAACAAAAAGGAAGTTGAATGGGGTAGGTCTCCAAAGCAGGTAAGATCACCAGAGCTAGATAATGAAGCCCCCAGAAGCCAAGAATTACATAGCAGATTTCTAATATCCAGCCCTCTTCTAAATTCTCTAACACTTACTGCCTGTCCAGTCATGCAGATTTTAGCATGGGCTATCTGAGATCATTTTTCTTCTTAGGCCTATGTTCTGCCCTCTCAGTGGAGCTAAACCCCCAGGGATGGGACTTGTGTCTTCTACCTCTTTGCAATCCTACTCCCAATGTCCTACATAAAAGGCATCACTATCACAGTGATTGGGATGAAGCCAAAGGTGGCATTGATGCAGACTGTGTTCAGGAGAGACACAAGGATGAAAGGGTCTCCCTACTTCAGTGTTTTTGCTGCCCATTTTCCTTTTTCTTTATTAGAAAAAAAGTGTATGTGCGCACAGGTGTGCACACATATACACACACACACACACACACACAAACATACAGAATGAGAGAAAGAGAGAGAGATTCCAAAAAGCCCATAAGCCCATTTCTACGTAAGCCTTCTAGCATAAAAAGGCTTCTGAATTCAATCTCGAGATCTGGAAAGTAAGTCATAGGGCAGACAAATTGAGAGAAAATTAAACTTAATAATAAATTAACCTTCAGGTGAACCTGGACAGATGGCCAATTATGTTTACTTAAGACTCCATTGTGTAGGCCTAGAGCTACACTGAGTATAATTTAGAGCTAAACTTCAGTGACATTTAAATGCCTTCAACCTTTCTCTGAAGCACCAGCCAGATCAGGTTTGCCTTTCAATTCTCACCCTCATTCTGTGGTTAATTCATGGTGGACTAAACCAATCCTCCCCATGGCTCTGACCACTGACCTTTTCTCTCTGATAATCTAACATTAAGAACCAAGTAGGAATCACAGTTTATTCTTTGTGAAGTCATTTTCCCCATAATAAACCACAGCATGCAGAGACATTTATCAAAATTTGGTAGTACCCTAGGCAACCATTCCTTATGAAATATTCCCTACAGACATATCTGAAAGAGCAGCAAATCAACTGGTTTGGTAACTCCCCCACCCTAACCTTCCCTGACTTTGACTACCTGAAAACATACTTGGCAAAAGCTCAGAAAAAGATTACTCAGGCAATATTTTCTTAAGTCCACGTTTTACCATTACTCTGAAGCAAGTTACACCTACATACACTCTTCCTAAAGGTGAAATCCAATTGTTTACATTTGAGCTCAACATTCTGTCAAATTCCTACAATTCCATTTAAACCCTTTGAGCTTAGAGACTTACCTCAGTACAGCATGTGCATGTGGACCTACTGAAGATGACCACAGAGTGATTGTCTATATAGGCCTGTAGCAGGGCTCTGGGGTCTGCAGTGGCCATGCTGGTGAATGCTGCGGGGTTCTCTGGCAAAGTTTTACTAGGGTGATGATCTTTAGCTAGAAGTAATGGAAGTAAGGATTGTAATTATCAGAAAGGAAAACATGATGATGCATTTTCTAATATTAGGTTCACTCTAAAAGCCTTACCATTTCAGTCCCACAGGCCAAAATAAGGAATCTGAGAACAGAAGGACTCTAACAAAGATTATAGCTTTAGTTCTTTCATCTGACTGGAAACATCTGGCAAATTATTCAATATTCCTGACTCAGCTCACACTCAAGATATGTTCTCAGGGGATCCTGACAAGTAACAAGCCATAATCGGAACATTCTCTGGATGCAGGAGAATAAGTAACAGGTACGAAATACTGAGGCCACATTTTATGCCATCTCTACTCCCAACCATGGTTTAAATGCAGAGAAGCCAAATGTCAGACAGACATCCCCTTCTCACACAACCCTGCTTACAGACATAGGGGCAGACCACTCAAATCAAGGCTTACACATTTTCTTCCAGGCTAACTAATGGATAAGCAGACACAGGATCTTCAGGTCAGATGCATCAAGACTGCAATAAAAAATACTTTCTGCAGATTCTCTATTTTCTCCCCAGAATTTTGTGCTGGCCCAATCAGGCATCAAAACAAACATAATCCACCTCAGTGGTATGTTATCCCCACATGACAGCACTGTCATCCTGGGTGTCATCACCAGTCAAAACCACCAAGAGAGTGCTACCTCCAGCTTGTAAAAATGCTTAAGCTAGCCATCTTCTTCAGGGCCCACAAATAAACCAAGCTCAGGTCCACCCTTACTACTTGTTCCTTAGGTGATTTCTTCTCATTTCTGCTGATCTAAGTAAGCCATTCATTCTTCTTAAATCTCCTTATCATCTTCATATCTAATATTTGTATTTATCCAGAACTAGACAGAGGGTGAATGTTTGTATGCCTCCTTTCATTTAATCCTTACAGCAATATCATTAGGTGGGTACTGCTACCATCATCCCCATTTTACAAACAAGGAAACAGACTCAGAGAGGTTATAGAACTTCTCCAGGGTTGCACAGCTTACAACAAGTAATGGAGCTAAAATTCAAACCTAAGTTATTATTCTCTAGAACCTACACTTAAAAAAAAATCAGCTTTAAAATATAGAAGTCTTTTTCAAACACAGAAGTTTTTGATTTTGATAGTCAAATTTATCTTTTTCTTTTTTGCTTGTACTTTTTGTGTTATATCTAAGAAACTATTGCCTATTCCAAAGTCACAAGGATTTTATTTTTTCTAAGAGTCTTATAGTTTTAGTTCTTACTTTTAGGACTATGATCCATTTTAAGTTAATTTTCATGTATTGTGTAAGGCAGACATCCAACTTGCTTCTTTTGCATACAGATAACCTGCTGTCTTAGCACCATTTGTTGAAAAGACTAATCTTTCCCTATTGATATGTCTTGGCCACCCTTGTCAAAAATCAATTGACTGGCCAGGTGCATTGGCTCATGCCTGTAATTCCAGCACTTTGGGAGGCCGAGGTAGGCAGATCATGAGGTCAAGAGATAGAGACCATCTGGGCCAACATGGTGAAATCCCGTCTGTACTAAAAATACAAAAATTAGCCGGGCATCGTGGTGGGCACCTGTAGTCCCAGCTACTCGGGAGGCTGAGGCAAGAGAATTGCTAGAACCAGGGAGTCGGAGGTTGCAGTGAGCCAAGATCGCGCCACTGCACTCCAGATTGGCAACAGAGCAAGACTTTGTCTCAAAAAATAATAATAATAAATTGACCATAAATATAAAGGTAGAGCCCATACTTCTAACCAGTATGTTATACTATCACTACACCTAGACTGATTTTTTTTTTTTTTTTTTGAGATGGAGTCTTGCTCTGTCACCCAGGCTGGAGTACAGTGGCATGATCTTGGCTCACAGCAACTTCTGCCTCCTAGGCTCAAGCGATTCTCCTCTTCAGCTTCCTGAGTAGCTGGGATTACAGGCACCTGCCACTGCACACACCTAACTTTTGTATTTTTAGAAGAGATGGGGTTTTACCATCTTGGCCAGGCTGGTCTTGAACTCCTGACCTCATGATCCACCTACCTTAGCCTCCGCCACCATGCCCAGCCTAGACTGATATTTATTTATTTATTTATTTATTTAGAGACGGAGTCTCATTCTGTCTACCAGGCTAGAGTGCAGCGATGTGATCTACGCTCACTGCAACCTCTGCTTCTTGGGTTCAAGGGATCCTCGTCTCTCAGCTTCCCAAGTAGCTGGGACTACAGGCGTGTGCCACCACAAGCAGCTAATTTTTGCATTTTTTAGTAGAGAAAAGGTTTTACCATGTCGGCCAGGATGGTCTCAATTTCTTGATCTTGTGATCCACCTGCCTTGACCCCTCAAAGTGCTGAGATTATAGGCATAAGCCACCATACTCAGCCCTAGACTGATATTTAAATGGTATTTAATAAAATGTATTATTTTAATATTAATGTTAAATTAACATTAATTTAATAAATAATGTTTATATTTAATAAAATCAGCTAAACCCCCAAAATGTTAATAATCATTATCTCTAATAAGCTGGACTTTCACTTTCATCATAGTTTTTATACTATGTTTTTTTTTTTTTTTTTTTTTGAGACGGAGTCTCGCTCTATCGCCAGGCTGGAGTGCAGTGGCGCAATCCCGGCTCACTGCAACTTCCGTTTTTCCGGTTTCAAGCAATTCTCCTGCCTCAGCCTCCCGAGTAGCTGGGACTACAGGCACGCACCACCACGTCCGGCTAATTTTTTGTACTTTAGTAGAGACGGGGTTT
>PVKP010033162.1:0-25257 GCA_004027715.1 Plecturocebus donacophilus | reverse complement strand
TTTTTTTTTTTTTTTTTTTTGAGACCGAGTCTCACTCTGTCACCAGGCTGGAGTGCAGTGGTATGATCTTGACTCACCGCAACCTCCACCTCCTGGGTTCAAGCAATTCTTCTGCCTCAGCCTCCCGAGTAGCTGGGATTACAGGTGCCTGCCACCACGCCTGGCTAACTTTTTATATTTTTAGTAGAGACAGGGTTTCACTGTGTTAGCCAGGATGGTCTCCATCTCCTGACCTTGTCATCCACCTGCCTTGGCCTCCCAAAGTGCTGGGATGACAAGCATGAGCCACCACGCCTGGTCAGCTATTGTTTTTAATAAGCATGCAACTGGCTTTCACTGCCCCTTCATGGTTGATGGACTTTCTTTGGACTCATTTAAAAACCCCACATTTTGGTGTCTTTTGAAATGGAATATGATAGGGAGAAAACAACCAAAAAAAAGGAAGGAGGCTTGATTAACGGGGAGAGGCAGAAAGGAACAGAATGTGTGCCCTGCACAGGACATGCAGGTGCCCTGGGGTCGTGCTGTGTTTCAGGCCCGGTCAGTAAGGGCCTGCAGCTTCGCCTCCAGCCCTGGGAGGTGAGCAGCGAGTCTGTGGTCCTCACACGGCACAGAGCAAGGAGGAGCAGAAAGACAGCTGGGAGGCCTTCTGGGAAGGAGAGACTGACTCATCCTCGGGGGCACGCTGCAGCGGCAAAGGGAGGCGCATCCCCGGGGTTCCGGAAGGGAGTTCTGCCGGGAGAGCTTGTGCAGGCAGGCTGCAAGTCCCTTGCTGCTGGTTTACATAACGATGCTCCCTCTCTTCCCCCGGGAGGAATTGAGAACAGATGCAGTCTTGGAACACAATGTGATGCACTTGGTTTAGAACAGCCCTTGGTTCAGAATAAACAAGGGAAATGGGGCTGTGGCCCGTGGCTGCGGGCCTTCCCAGAGCCTGCATGGCCCAGGCCCAGGGCTGAAGGGAGCAGGCTGTCTTCGCCCGATTCCAACCTGCAACGTGCAACAGTTCCGACATGCTTGTCTCCGCCATTACAGGGACATTTGGAAAATGGGGGAAACTGAGGAACAAGATGCCAAGTCATAAGGCCAGAGTCCCCTGCTTTGTTGGTGCAGGATCTGAGCTTCCTCTTCGGCAAAGAGGGGAGGGTGGCTTTACCCGCTCTCGGGGTTGCAGGATTGAGTAAAGTGAATGGCATCAAATACCTAATGCAAGGCTGGCGGCAGATGAGTGCTGAGGACTTGACACACCTGCTCCCTTGCTTGCGACACTCCCATCGCAGCAGTAACAGCAGCAGGAGTTTTATCACATCCACTCCCACTGCGCCTATGACTCCGAGGCTGGCGAAGCTCCTCACGTCCGCAGCTGCCTGTGTTTGGCCTCAGGTTCATTCTGCTGTGTATGGCGGTGAGGGCACGGGCAAGACAGCATGGACAGGCACAGGACAGGCTTCCGGGGAGGAAATTCGAGGCTCTTCTCCCTTCCTCCTGCATTTGCCTGTGCTAAAAATATCGGGAGTTGCTAAGTTGGGCTTCCCTCAGTCACTCATGTTTCTGGGTAAAACGACACTGAGCCCAGGGTCCACTGAGAACGTTCACAAGGAGGCATTTTGTGGCTGTTGAAGTGACGACTTTGAAAAAGTCTATTTCGGCTTCTTGAAGGAGCAAGAAGAGACATGAGGTCTGACTCACTGCCTAAAAAATGTCTGCATCGCTCAGAGAGGGGCTTATGTGACCATGTTTACCAGCTGGAAAGACTGAAGAGAAATAGGTTGATCTCCGTTGTCTAAACAGAATTCAGACGGAGCGCACAGACAGACTCTTGTAAGGCTGACCCTGTCCCGCTCCTCGGCTTCCTGCAGACTTGATTTAAGTCTTCCCCAGCTTCATTTTTTCCCCTGCAAACACTCAGAGGGGAGCAGCTGGTTTCGTGGCCTCCCAGTTTTCCCTGGCTTCAGTCCTGGGCATCTCCGCTTTGCCTCTCGGGCATATGCGGTCACTCCTCCCTGGGGCTACATCTTTTTCCCAGCTGCCTGGATTAGAGCCTAGAGCACCCCGCGCCACCAGCACTGCCCACCCATACCCCCGGGAAATACAGAGCAGGACTCTGGGAAGATGGGATGGCGAGTATGTCGAGGAAGGTATTCCTCCTCTTCCCAGGCTTAGCTGCTGTGGCATCTAGGAGGGGGGCTTGGACCCCTGGGGTAGAGTTAGGGAAGCTTGAACTCGGTAAGAAAATCCAGACGCTAAGGGGAGAGAGCCTGACACTTGGCGGAGGTCACTTGATCTCGACAAAAGGAGGCACAGCCTTCTACCGTGAGGCCCCAGAGCTCAGTGGTTTTATGGTTTTGTTTTTCTTGGGACGGAGTCTCACTCTGTCACCCAGGCTGGAGTGCAGTGGTGTGATCTTGGGTCACTGCAACCTCTGCCTCCCAGTTTCTAGAGATTCTCCTGCCTCAGCCTGTCGAGGAGCGGGGACTACAGGCCTGTGCCACCGTGCCTGGCAGTTTTTTTTTTTTTTT
This sequence comes from Plecturocebus donacophilus, assembly GCA_004027715.1. NCBI lineage: Eukaryota > Metazoa > Chordata > Mammalia > Primates > Pitheciidae > Plecturocebus > Plecturocebus donacophilus. The sequence continues at coordinate 22,738 of PVKP010033162.1, read as the reverse complement.
TTTTTTTGAGAAAGAGTCTTGCTTTGTTGCCCAGGCTGGAGTGCAGTGGTGTGATCTCAGCTCACTGCAACCTCCGCCTCCCAGGTTCAAGCGATTCTTCTGCCTCAGGCTCCTGAGTAGCTGGGATTACAGGTGTCCACCACACGCCCAGCTAATTTTTTGTATTTTTAGTAGAGACAGGGTTTCACCATGTTAGCCAGGAAGGTATTGATCTCCTGACCTTGTGATCTGCCCACTTCAGCCTCCCAAAGTACTGTAATTATAGGCGTGAGCCACTGCACCTAGCCCAGAGCTCAGTGTTTTAAGACATGGCACTTGCCAAGGGAGGAAGTGTTAGATGCAAAACGAATGGAGATAAAGCTGGTTCAGAGAAAGATGGGAGAAGCAGGTATATTCTTTGCTATCCCAGGTCACTGGTGGCCGCAGTGAAACTCCCAGGCAGCCTTGGTGCCCTTTGTAGAGGAGATGCTTGCGCGCTACATCTTTTCCCACTGCAGCCATGTGCCCCAGGGCATCTGGAATGGACAGTCCCTGAGGTGCTCTGTGATGGTGGGGCAACGCTCCTGTCCTCTTTTCAGAGAACTCGGGGGGTATTTCCATCCTGGGAGGAGCTGCTGGGAAGGCAGAGGCCCTTCTGCCCGCCCCACCTGCCATCCCCATGCCAGGCAGCCCCTTGGCAGCAGCAAGCCCCATAGATACGATGCGGGCCTCAGATGGGCTCCCAGGGGCCACATCACATCTGTGGGCTTTGATCCTCCCAGGAAGCTGTGCCACATGTGGCAGGCAGGGTGGAGGGAAGGGAGTCTCTCCTCTTTGCAGCCATGCCATCCCTGACCCGGAGGACTGTCATCTGAGCTGGAGCCCACTCCCCCTGCTTCTCCAACTCCTAGCTGCTCCCCTGAGGTGGGAGGGCCAAGTCCCTCAGCCTGTGCAGCCTGGTGTGCATCTGTGCCCAGTGCTCTGTCCCCTGTCAGAGTTGTGGCACATCATGCCAGTTGAGTGGGGCCGTCCCCACAAGCGGCAGGAGAGGGACCACATGGAGAGCATCGGCCAGGGCACAGTGCCCGTGAGAGAGAACAACTCTGGGGGCACCTTCCTCCAGGTCTGGTTGCCGTGGAAACTTGAAAGGTGGCCAATCTTTTTGTTTCAGCCAAGGGCTTTCAAAGAACAGAGTCCTCTTCCTCGAGGCAGCATCAGTTAAACTGGAAATAGCATTTTTTTTCCCATTCCCACTAATTTGAGCCAGGGTTCTCAAGCCAGGCTCCAGATGGCCTTCGGAGTGTCTGCAAATCTGCTGACATAGGCTATTAAACTTCTAGAAATATTTGTTTTGAGGAGAGGACAAGCCAGCTCTCATCAGCTTCCCAAAGGAAACCAACAGACGTTTGAGGCTTGGAATCCTGTTCCTCCCACAGCACCTGGCGAAGTCACCTGGTGCTCAAGGGACCCCTCTTAAGGGCCCTAGAATCTTATGGTCATAGTTTCTTAGCTATGGACCAGGACAGGAAGAACAGAAGGTACATGTGCTCAGCATGTCCTTCCTTCCCCTCCTAAGCCATTGACTGGAATATCTGTAAGCAAAGAAATAAAATAGACCACAGGAAAAGTGGTGTGTGGCGGGGGCAGGGAGCCACAGTCCCCAGGGCCAGATCAGAAGAATATTTCCAGGATGTCACTGTGTGCCTATTCTTGGAGAAGACAGATCCTTGGAGAGTAAGTATACGGCACAGGGAGGTTCCTACCATGTAATCTCTGGGTGGGCCGCCATATGCAGGGCTGAGATGCAATTATCTCCTGCTTATAGACCCATAGACAGCAGCAGCCCCCGCCCGCCCAGGAGTTCCACCCACACATTCCCTGAAGGGAGCCAAGCACCCATATCGTCATAACTTTACTCTGACTTACACCCTGAAGACTGGCGTGCTTCTCTATAAAGACTACACCTTTGGCCGAGCGCAGTGGCTCACACCTGTAATCTCTGCACTTTGGGAGGTGGGCAGATCACCCGAGGTCAGGAGTTCAAGACCAGCCTGCCCAATATGATAAAACCCCATCTCTACTAAAAATACACAAATTAGCTGGGCATAATGACATGCGCCTGTGATCCCAGCTACTTGGGAGACTGAGGCAGGAGAATCACTTGAACCCAGGAGGCAGAGGTTGCAGTGAGCTGAGATCATGCCATTGTACTCCAGCCTGGGCAACAAGAGCAAAACTCTGTATCAAAAAAATAAAAAACAAAAAACCACACCTTCTTGGGCTAATTAGGACATTCAGAACATTCAATGAATTCTACCATAGTCCTTTCCTGTGAGACTAGTTGAACAACTCTATCCCAAAACTGATTTGAATGTGACTAGGTCATCTGTTCAGATATGGGAAAAAAAAAAAAAAAAAGCCAAAGATAGATTTCTAATGAAGAGTCAGCAGAGAAAAAAGGAAAGGGTATGTATTTGGGAGTCAGACAGGTCCGAGCTCAGATCCCTGCTTTCTGTAACTACTGGCGTTATCTTAGGCAAGAGACAACTCCAAGCCTCCGTGTCCTTCCCTAGGAAAACGAGGTTTCACTGGGCCTGACACTTAGAAGGGGCCAGGACATGTTAGTTCTGCCCGTAACAGTGATGGCCACATTCTAGAGCCTAAAATCATCTAGACAAGGGCTTCTCAGACTTCAGTGTGCACATGGCAACCTGAGAGTGAGTCCTGCTAAATGCAGATGCTGATACGTAGGTCTGCAGTGTGCCCTGGATTGAGGAGCTTTCAGGCTCTCACGTGGTGGCCGATACCACTGGTCTGAGGACCGGACTTTGAGAAGCAGAGATGTAGTGCAAAGGCTCAGTTGTACAGATGGGCCTTCCGAGTGTGGAGAAGGGCAATGACTAGGTCACAGTCTGCAGCCCCAAAGGGGGCTTCCTGCTGTATTAAGTGGCAGAGGGCTCTCCCTTCCTTTTCAAAACCGTACCTGCTTCTCTTCCCTCTACCCACCCAGCTCAGGTCTGAGCAAGAAAATCCCTGGACAGGCAGAGACAACAGGTTCTAGATTAGATTAAGAGGCAGGCAAAGAAAGGGAAAACAAAGAAACAGGAAAGGGGAGAGGATGAACAGATGGCTTGTGGTGGCTCCAGCCGGGGCCGGCTGTAGGATTTTACCCTGTTCTATCCTTGCCTGGGATTTTTAGCACTGGGATCAGGTCCACAAACTGACAGAGCTGGAAGGGACAGGCGAACGAGGTCCCAGGGAACATGGCCCAGCTGAGCCAACATCATGCAGCTGGCTACAGGCACAGCTGCGTTTAGAGACCAGGTCTCAGGACTCCTGGGCCAGACTGCAATTTCCACATCCACTGCCTTCTTAGAGGTATTTAAAATACATACCAGTATGTGGAATATATTTCTTTTTTTTTTTTTTGAGACAGAGTCTTGCTCTGTCACCCAGGCTAGAGTGCAGTGGCACGATCTCGGCTCACTGCAACCTCCTCCTCCCAGGTTCAAGCGACTCCCCTGCCTCAGCCTCCCCAGTAGCTGGGATTACAGGTGTGTGCCACCACACCCGGCTAATTTTTTCTATTTTAGTTGAGACGGGGTTTCACCATGTTGGCCTGGATGGTCTTGAACTCCTGACCTCAAGTGATTCGCCCGCCTCTGTCTCCCAAAGCTCAGGGATTACAGGCTGGGAATATTTCTAAAGGAACTCAGAGTCCAACAACCACAGAGCCTAGAGTACCTGGCACAAACCTGTGGACACACTTGGAAACCATGGGCTGAAGGTCAATGAGGAGGGTATGGGCACTCAAAGTATGTTTCCTGACGTTAGAAACACTGGGGACAGGAAGAAGGGCAGCATGCCAAGGGAACTTGGAGTGGAGAATGTCTTCGGGAAATGTGACAGCCAGTGTGGTAGACGGAAGCCCCCCTTTAGGAGGAACCTTTCTGTGGGCCATGCAGCCTCTTGGCACTAAGTGACCCTGGCGACTCTAAACGCCCATCTGGGGCCTGCAGGATGTCCACCAGGCAGCTTAGTGGGGAGGGTGGTGGGCCGGGCCTACCTGTGACAGTCATGCCAGATCCACGCGTGGCGGCCGTTCTTGGGCCGGAAGTCGGACTGGCCGTTGTTGTGGATCTGGGAGGAGAAGCGCAGGAGCCGGCGGTAGCCCGTGGTGGGGTTGGTCTGCGCGGCCGAGGCTGAGAGGCAGTTCTCCTCCATGGCGCACTGCAGCATGAACATGGGCCGGTCCTCCAGGTAAGTGGTCTGCTGCACCATCTCCGCGTTGAGGACCAGGTCTGGGGCGGCTGGGGAGGATGGCACGCCAGTCAACAAGACAAGAGACCCTCTCCCCAAGGGTTCCACTTCTGATTCTTGAGCTGCGACAAACCCCTCTCCTGCCTGCCGTCACCTTCAGGAATGGCTCAAGGACTGCTCAAGGTTACCTTCTTGTTCAGCAAGACCCTAAGTTACTCTTTCCCTCTGCTGTGAGTCCTCTTTGACAGCTCTTCAGTTATTGGTGCAGATGAGCACGATCTTGACATCTAACTCACCTGGTCCCAGGCTACCAGCTAAGCCCAGACCATGGTTGACAGACCCAGCTCCTCAGAAGCACTGAATGTGGGTGATGAGCACATGGGGGTTGATTCTATTATTCTACTTTCAAGTGGCTTCAGATTTTCCATAATAAAATGCAAAAAAACAACAGTAACGATGTGATTGTGCTACCCAGAGAGAACACCTCTAATACCTTGGTCTGCTTCTTCTGGGAATGACCACGTATAATATTGCATGTAAATATATGATGTGCTAATACTGTTCCCCTTAAAATACATCTTAACATATTTTCACGCTGACATATATCCATTACGGCACATTCACTTCATGGCTACATAATATTTAATTCCTAGCTCTATCTCATAATTTTAGATACACTGGTTGCTTGGAATTTTTGTTATAAGCTGTGATAAACACCCTGTAGTAAATCTGTGCATGTAACTTATTTTTTTCTTTAGAATGTATTTCTACAAGTGAAATTGCTAGGATAAAGCACCATCTATTTTTAAGTCTCTGATTCCTCTGGCCAAATTGCCTTCTCAGCAGGTTCTCCAGGTTCCATGGCACACACTGCTGCCCGCCGAGAGTTCTCCCCAGGTGCCTGTCTTTTAACTGCTTGATTTACTCAATTAGTGCACTGCACATAGCAGGTGTTAAAAGAACAACTGATGGCTACGATCTGTGTTTACTAAACAATTGTATTAGGAGGCTTAGCTTCTTTGCAAAAGGATTAACTGTAGGCTTTATCCTTAAGAGTGTGCTTTCAGCTGGGAAAGGTGGCTGACACCTGTAATCCCAGCACTTTGTGAGGCTGAGGTGGGCAGATCACAAGGTCAGGAGTTTGAGACCAGCCTGGCCAATGTGGTAAAACCCCATCTCTACTAAAAATACAAAAATCAGCCAGGTGTGGTCATGGGTGCCTGTAGTCCCAGCTACTTGGGAGGCTGAGGCAGAAGAATCACTTGAATCCGGGAGGCGGAGGTTGCAGTGAGCTGAGATCGTGCCACTGCACTCCAGCCTGGGTGACAGAGCAAGACTGTCTCCAAAAAAAAAAAAAAACCAGGGCTCTTTCAGGGAACATTTCTAGTACACAGAAAAATGCCATATATGAATTAGTGATCACAAGATCCTGCCATCTTTTCTTTTGACAAGCTGCTTGTAATTTTTTTTCCCCCCTAGACTGCTTGGCAGAATTGCTTATAAATTTCAAGCAAGCATCGTCTGTGAGTTTTGCTTCTCTCAAGTGCACCAGCACCTGGAGGGAGCTCTGTCTCCCTTCTCTCCCTCCTCCCCACTAGGCTTATAGGCTGTGGCAGAGCTCAGTGGGTTCTCAGTAAATGCTGTGAGCTCACTGGTACCTGGCAGAGCTGGCATCCTCTAGAGAGCAGATCCATTCACAAGAATTGAGTGTGGAACTGAAGGGCAGAGAAAGGGTGCACACAGATGGCATGTGGGGTAGGGCATAGAAGCGGTAAATCAGGAGGCTCCCATTGATTGACAAGTATTTCTTCATGGAGGCTATGCCAGGATGCAATATTGCTGTGCACCGAGTGTTCTGGGCATGCTTGTTTTTATGAGGGTGTCGTGTGAGTATCTTATTAGTAGACAGCTCCTGTGAATACCTCTGAGCTAAGCACGGGAGTCTGCACTGGGGCCTGCCTTCCAGCTCACAAGGAGAGGGATCTGTTAATGTGCCATGGTCTGTGCTTAGCTGGTAGCCTGGGACCTGCACTCTCAACACCTGCCATGGGTTGGGGCTTGGCCTCCTTTGCATCCAGCAGGCAGCAGAGCGCTTAAATGTCCTCCTTCCACCTACCCATGGCTCAAGTAGTATGATGCACCATGCTGGGCTCTCTGGACGGAGCTGAGCAAGGCAGATGTGGAACTACCCCACACTCTAGCAAGAGAGAGACATATTAAGCCCATAATAATTACTACTGCAACAAGAGCTGGCAGGAGAAATGTGGGGCATGATGGGAATTGTAACAGGAGGAGCCTGTCGGGTGGGTGGTCAGGAAGGCTTCTTTGGGAGAAGTTGTGTTTTAGTTGTTCTCTGAAGGATGAGTGGGGACTGGAGGAAATATGCTAAGGATGAGGTTGGGGTAGCCTTCAGGCAAAAAAACCAGCCTGTGCCAGGCCCCTCTGGCACGAGGGAGGGTCAAAGCCAGTGTGGTGCAGACGCTGAGGACAGGTGGGGTGGCCTGGGAGGGGGCTGGATAACATGAGCCCTGTGCGAGCCCCTAGTCACCGAAGTGTGGTGGGACCCTGCCCCTACTTTTTCTCCCTTAGTATTTCATTCCACCTTCTATTGCTTGGCTCACGACAAGGCTTTAGTCTCAAGGAATAACTGATGGGACTGTGGTCCCCTCGGGAGCCCAGTGGGGAGGGTGAGGTGTGACCCCAGGAGTTCTCACTTTCTGAGCAGGCAACTCCGGCCCCGTACTGCACCCCGCCCTGGGGGCAGGCCACGTCCTCCCCGTCGTGGCGGCAGTGCGCCAGGGACAGCTCCGTTCCCGAGCACTTCACTCCGCTCATGACCACTTTGTTGGCGTAGACATCTCCATGCCAATACCAGGTCTCCTGGATGAACCAACAAAACAAATGGTGGGTACATCACCTTGAACTGTCATTTTCTCATATCCTAACGACTTGCAGCCTCACAAAAATCCCCACGTTTTATGATCCCGTTTTATGAATGGAGACAGCTGGGGCACAGAGAGTCCCCTGCCCAAGCTGCACAATTAGTTGGTGGCAGAGTGAGTGGGAATCCAGGTCTCCTGACTCTAGCACTTGGACTGTGTCACTCTATCCTTCCAGGAAGTAGGGCTAAAGTTGTGGTCAAACACTGCAAGGCTGCATATCAGGAATGGCAGGTGCGCACAACTCAGGTTATCCACTCCCTAGTCTTGAGCCAGGGCAGACATTGCTAATCAATCACAGCATTCTCTCCTCTAAGCTTGAATGGGATCTCAGAATCCTTCTCAACACCGTGCTCCAGGAAGATGCTACTGGTTGACTGGAAAGGATGGGAGAGAAGAAATCTATTTGCATATGTCAATCGTTAGACATATTACAAAGACGAACTTCTGAATTTAGACTTTTCCCCAGTTTAAAGAGCAAGTCATAGAGTAGTTCTACACAGAGGCTGAGGAGATCCGAGGCTTAGGATCCTGGGATTTATTTGGCCCTTTTGCTCTATGGGGCTTCAAAATACTCTTAGGATTTACTCACACTTCAGAGAAGCTCCTGGCAGAGAAAAATGAGCAGAATGGGGCCGTCAGGTACAGAAATGGGATGAGAACACAGGTTCTGTGTTCCTCGGGTCTCTCAGGCTTGGAGGATGAGGCAGAATTAGAGCTCAGGGAGGTCTTCTTGGGATCATCAGAGAGAGACCATCAGGATAGGAAAGGCCTTGGAAGTATTACTATCTCATCTAAACTTTCCTGTGGTGGTTCATATCATATGTCAACTTGGCTAAGCCACAGTACCCAGATATTTGGTCAAACACTATTCTAGATGTTTCTGTGAGGCTGTTTTTAGATGAGATTAACAATGTAATCTCTGAGTAAGGCAGGTTACCCTCCATAATATGGTGGATTCTCATCCAATCAGTTGAAGATTTTAAGGGGTAAATAATACCTGAAGACCCCCAAGGAAGAGGCCATTCTGACCACAGACTGACTTCAGAATAAGCTCTAACACCAATGCTTCCAGCCTGCTGGTCTACCCTGCAGACTTCAGCCTTGCCAAGCCCATCATTGAATGAGGCAGTTCCTTAAAAGAAATATATTTATGCTATGCGTGTGTGTGTAGCTAGAAACACACACATATAAATATACATTCATACATAGCATAAATATATTTTGGTTGAATATATTTGAATATATATTGGTTGATAGCACACACACACACACACATATAAATACATATTCATACAACCTATTGGTTCTGTTTCTCTTTTTGACCAATGGGTATTTTGACTAATACCCATCCCCATCCTCCAGATGAAAAAACTGGAGACTTGAGAAGGGACAGGACTTGTTATCAATAGCAGATTTGGTACAGACATGAGCCCCAGGCCTATTTCATGACCCCAGCTGAGGCCCAGGTGTCTTAGGAATGAGCTGACAGGGAACAAAAATATCTGGACAAAAACTCTCTTGAAATGTGGCAGTTTTTCCACTCTCTTTCGAGATTTAGAGAGTGCCCTGGCTTGTCATAAACAGATTGGCAGAAACACTGTGTTGCCTGGGCAAGCTGAGCTCCCAGAGGGCATGGGCAGCTGTTTCAAAGGCCTGTCCCTACTGGATGCTGGAATGAGGAGCCACAGGGCAGGGGACGCCGGGCAGCTTCTGTGCAGGGCTCAGCACCTCCCATCAGAGCGACCTGGGACCCATCCAGCTCATGGGAGACAGTCAGGCTCAGTAAGGATGCGGGAATCCTCCTCTTCTCTCCCTAAACCCCTTTCTTGGGCCCCAACAAGGGCCACTGGGGAAGGAGAGCTGGAGTCAGGATTAACAACAACACAAGAGGGTCTCCAAGCATCTTCCTGTTCTGTAAGCTGCTTAATGGACATGTTTAAAGCCAGGATACTGAGGACTTGGGATTATTCATTCCATACCACAGGGAGGACAGCTGAGGCAGGGAAGGGTGGCTGCTTTGCCCCAGACCGTTACACAGCCGGCTGATGGGAATATGTCGGGATTAGAACTGGGCTTCCTCCTCTTTTGCTGCTGCTTTGTGATGGGCGCCGAAAGGTGGGAACAAGTACCAGAGCTCAGCTGTTCCCAGCTGATTCACTCTCTCTTTGGAGAAGGGGCAGTGGGAGGAAATGCAGCTGATGTGACAAGGCTTGGAGATTTCCTAGTGTGTCAGCGGGAGAATGCGTTAGGCACAGATGTCAGTGGGGAACCGTGTTCAGACCAGAGCGGGCTTCCAAGTGACCAAGCTAAGCATTAGCGAAGGTTGAGCCTTGGGCTGGGGGTCACCACCTCCCCGAAGGACTGAGCTGCTTCCTTCTGCACAAGGCACATCAGGACCCCCCAGGATCAGCCTTGAGCCCAGGGTGAACCCCAGCGTGCAGAGCAGGAGTGGAGCATGAAAAGCAGAGCGCAGCCCCTCATTCTGCAGCCGAGAAATCAAGGCAGAGGTGGGAGTGACCTGCCTGGGGGAGGACTCAGGCCTGTAAGGAGCAGCGCTGTGGCTGGAGCGAGGCTCCCTGCCTCCAAGTCCTTCCAGGGCACCTTGTTTTGTCTTTCCTGCATGACTGGGGAACGTACGTGGGAGGGAGGGCAGATTGAAGACAGTGTGGTCAGACTGCATGGGGCGGTGGAGGGTGGTGAGTGCGCAGTCCAAGGCTGGGGCTTCTTACCTGAAAGGCGTTGCTGGCAAATCCCAGGCCCAGCTGGCGGCAGACCACCATGGCCTCCACGATGCCCCAGTTCTGGCCGCATACCATACCCCACACAAGGGACCCGTTTCTCTCCACCAGCACCTCCACTCGGCCCTCGTAAGGATTGCGGCCGCCGTTCAGGCGCAGCTGCAGACAGAAAGGAAGGCGACAGTCAGCAAGAGGGACAGGGGGGCTTCCCCACTAGGCCGCCATCTGCCCCAGTGTCCTGGCGTCCTGTCTGGTCCTGCCGGAGACACACACAGATTCAGTGGCACCCTTGGGAGCCCCCTGGTGGCAGCACCGTGCCTAGCATGGTCTTAGAGTGAGGTCCCTACCCCAGGTACCCTAAGCAGCTGGGGAGGCCCAATGACTCCACTGAGCACGACAGCAGAAGCTGACTCTGCTGCCCAGGAGCCTATCAGTGGAGGCTGCTCTTTGGGAGGATGTGCTCTCGGGACCTTGACATGTTGGAACCCCCCAAGACTCCTGCCTGGGCCCTTTTCTCTTTGCCACACCCCCGTCCTCGTGGGTTCCGGTGACTGCTAGCATCTTGGCCCATGGCCCCACTGCTGGCTTCTCCGAGACCCAGCTAACCAGCTGCCTGTCTGACAACAACACTTGGAATCACAGGGATCACACATCTGAACTTGTCTTTTTTCTTTACCCTAAATGACTAGGTGTGGCCACGTTCCAATACAACTTCATTTTCAAAAACAAGCTAGGTATGGTGGCTCATGCCTGTAATCCCACCACTTTGGGGGGCCGAGGTGGGAGGCTCACTTGAGCCCAGGATATTGAGACCAGTCTGCGCAACACAGCAAGACCCCATCTCTACAAAAAACAAATTTAAAAAATGAGCCAGGCATGGTGGCGCACACCTGTAGTCCCAGCTACTCAGGAGGCCAAGGTGGGGGGAATCCCTTGAGCCCAGAAGTTTGAGGTTGCAGTGAGCTCTGATCATACCACTGCACTCCAGCTTGGACAACAGAGCAAGACCCTGCCTCAAAAAACAAATGAATAAACAAAAAACCAGGAGGAGGAATAGGTTTGGGCCACACGTCATAGTTTGCTGGGATTCTGAATCTGCTCTGTTATTCAAACCAGGAATGGAGGAGCAGTTCTTGACATCTCCCACTCTCGTCTCACATCCTGTCAAAGTCTTCCCCTGTGAGTTTTATCTCTCGTCTCTCTCCAATGCATCCATTTCCCTCCAGTCCTTCCCTGCCCTCCTTCATCTCCTGCCTGAGCCAGAGCAGCGTTCCTGCTCTAGATCCTGAAGCCAAGGCAACCCTCAGAGGCTCTGGCTGCCTTGTTGCCTCTGGGGCCAGGAAAACGTGGTCACCAAGGACACTTCCCAAGGCTCCAAGACGTTGCCATGGTTCTCCAAGGCGGGCCAGGCCTGGGGTGGCCTCCATGACAGGGAGAAGGGTTTGACTGTTCTGCAAGGAATCTGGACACTTCATGCACTGGGGGGCTTCTCTAGTTTCTAGAGAAGACTGGAGGGCACAGTGTAGCTGGCATGCAGTTCTAACGTGACACAGAACACAGCTGGCCATTTCCAGGGCCCCACACAGGGTGCCAGCATCCTGGAAACCACGCAGCTTTCTGGTGAGCAGGGTCTGACCCCACCAGTGACAATGGCACCTAAGGGATCTTGTGGTCAGCCAGGAGCCTCTGTCTTCACCTTCTCCACCTCCTCACTCAAGGAGGATGCCAGGGAAGGTCAGTCCTTCTCAGAGTCTCTTTAAAACCGCCCAGACATCTCCCTTTTCCTGCTCCTTTGGTTCTCAGTGGCAGGAGCACAAAGTCCTAAAGAAGGGAGCAAAGTGTGTGGCAGCCCAGTGTTTTTCTGAACATGAACAGAGAAAACAGAACACCTCCAGCCAGCTTTGATAAGGTTGTCAAAGCTGTCAGGCTAGCTGGTCCCACGCCTGTTTTTGAAGGTTGGGGGGCACAGGTGAGGTAACTCAACTTAGATATTAACATGCAGGGAGGCAGGGCCTTTCCAGCTCATGCTGCACACAGGGGCTTGGGCCTGCTGCCAGGCCAGGGCCAGGCCTGAGGTTCAGAGGGGAACTCAACACCGCAAATGTCAAGTGGCAATGTCAGCAGCGGTACTCGCAGCAGCACCTGATCACTTCTGGTCCATCCCGGAGCTCTGCGTCTATACTTTCTGCAGCCTCAGTTACAGTCCCCTCTAGGTGGCCAGCCCCTCACCTTTTTCTGCAAGCCCATGGCAGGGATGTTGCATCTCACACCAGCGTCCTCCTCATGGTTGCAGCCCTGCGACTCGGCGTTGAACTTGCAGTCTATGATGGATTTCTCATTGCCCGTGCACTGGATCTCATTGAGGTGGATGGGTCCGATCCCTGCAGAGGGAGAATAAGCATGCGCTATGAAAGCTTTGGAAGGAAACTTTCTGGATTGGCAAGAAAGTCCTGGACAATAAGAACATGCCCTTCCCATCCTCAGAACTCCCTTCACTGCCTCTCGTAATCAGCTCAGTGACCCAAGCCTCTTCTCCCCAGAGAGAACAGAGCCAACTCTCTTGGGATTAACTTATCCCATAAGAACAAATAAAGTTTGCTACTAATTTGCTGTGTGACCTTGGCCAGATCACTTAGCCTCTCTGAATACCAGTATTCTATCATCCTTTTCTAGTCCAAAGGAATTGGACTAGAAGCTGTGTAAGTTTCCTTCCCAACTTTAATATGCATTTATGAATCTCAAAGGGATGACTACTGCTGTATTTATCAGGGTCCCTGCAGGAAACAGATGGCATGTACAAATTGGACCGAGTTAGAAAAAGGGATTTTAAAAATAAAGGTATGGATGGAGTGCAGGAAAATCACAGAGCACAGTCCAGTACTCAGGAGCTAGTGACGCAGGCATAGATGCCACACCTGTTACTCTCCACCTCCCTGCTAGGTGCTGAGGATTCAGACGGGTGGGGCAGGAGCTCCTGGTTCCTGGGGGTGCCAGAACTTACACAAAAGCTTGTGATATGACGTTGTCAGTAACAAAGATGATGGTCACAACAGGTCCTCTGGGGCTCAAAGGAGGGCCCTCGGACCTGCTGGGGGGCTCTGGAGACAGCTGGTATCGAGGCTTCCTGAGGGCAAAAACCAACTTCTAGATCAACCTGTATTAGCAGGCAAGAGCCAAGTTTCTATTTCCTTGGAAATTCATAAATGATGCTGTCAATTCCTTGGAATTTTATAAAATGCATAAAAATGTGTCAGTGATGGTAGCTGGCAGCATCGAAGGACTAGCGTGGAAAGGCTGTGACAAGACACTGATCCTAATCAGAGCCGAGGAAGCCAGCCAGGGACACAGCTCACCGGCACAGAGACAGGCGGCAACCTGGGACCTCAGACCCAATTGCATCAGGGGCTTGTTTGGTGACTGTGAGGATGATGATGGGGTGATGAGGCTGGTAGCTGATATTTAGCAAGCACTTATTATGTGCCAGATTCTGTCCTACACACATTGCCTATATTAGCTCACTTAGTCATCCCAGCAACCCCACAAAATAAGGAATCAGAAGACCAAAGATTAAGTCTCTAACCCAATGGGGAGCCAGGATTCAAACCAGGCAGGCTGACCCCTGGGCATGGTCTCGCTAAGTTGCTGAGGCTCATTCAGGGGAGTCAGGAGAGAAAACCCTATGTTAGGTAAGAGCAGAAGGTTCTGTCTAGGAAGCAGCTGGGCCGATCTGGTCCAAACACCCAAGCTCTCATCCCTCGAGGGAAGCCCTCGCTGTCTCCTGCCTCCTGGACTGCCCTCTTTCTGTCTCCATCTAAGGAGAAGCCTGCCTTGAAAGAAAACCTCAACTCCGTCCTCCTTCATGGTACAGCTTGAAAGACCTCTAAACTTTTGCTTTTTACATGTCTTGCTCAAGTGGCCATGAGCTGGGCAGGCGGCCTGAGACTGAATTCAGCTTGAGGTTGAAGATTAGGGAGTGGGGAATCCTTAAAGAGTGATAAAAGCTTTAGCTCCACCTTCCTCATCTGTTAAAAGGGCAATTAATTATAATATGTGTTTTGCCGGGTCAGGATTTTTTTTTTTCTTTTTTTGAGACGAAGTCTTGCTCTGTTGCCCAGGCTGGAGTACAATGGCACGATCTCAGCTCACTGCAACCTCTGCCTTCCGGGCTCAAGTGATTCTCTTGCTTCAGCCCCCCGCAAGTGGCTGGGACTACAGGCGTGTACCACCACACCCAGCTAATTTTTACATTTTCAGTAGAGATGGGGTTTCACCATGTTGGCCAGACTGGTCTCTAACTCCTGACCTCAAGTGATCTGCCCACCTCAGCCTCCCAAAGTGCTGGGATTACAGGCATGAGCCACCACTGCACCTGGCCCAGGATGAGATTATGGGGAATAAAGAATGTGTCAAGTATGTCAAGTGATTAGGGACTCAGTAAATGGTCGGTATTTTCGGTGTTATGTCTTCTATATCATCTATTTGTTTAGTGTAAGTTATTTCCTAGGTTTTTCTTATTTCTCCCACTTGACGTGAGCTCCTGGAGAGCAGAGTATTTGTGGAATAAATGAATTCTCCATTCCAGGATCCAGGCCGAAGAGCACTCAACCAACGTGTGTGAACTGCTAAGATGACAGCTCGAGTGGACAGGGCAGGAAAAGCCGACTTCAGAGCCTAGCATGCTTCAGATTCAACTGGTCACTCTCCTGGCTGAAGTTCCATGTAAACTTGTGTGGCTCTCAGGCACTGGGGAGGAGGCCCCGGGGGGCAGGGCCACCCTCCCGAAGCTTGCATACTCATGGTGCATCCAAGGAAGGGCGCGGAGGAGGAGGCCCAGCATGGCTCACCCTCTTCCTGCCCCACTGAGTTCCTGGGTTGGGCAGGTGGATGAGGCTCTGAAGGACACTGGACCAAGCATCTGGCTTCAGTGTGCCTATGGTGTCTATGGGCTTCTGGTTCTGGGATTTGCATTCTTCATCCTTGATCTGTGGCTGTCACCTACTCCTGGGTTCTGGAGCACCCTGAATTGTTCCTCCTCACGGTGCCTTCCCCATCTCCATGTTGACAGTGTTTTTCCCCACATACAAACCCTGCTCTAGGCAACCACAGGCTTGAGGCACAATTAGGGTGCAGTGGAAAAGCCACATCTAACATCTTGCAGCTGTGTTATGGCTTCCACGGGTCCAGGCCATTGGGTAGGCTGAACCATCAGCTAAGCTGGTTACAATCAGATTGTAGGAAGCACAATAGAACAGAATAGGACACATCACCGGTTCTGCGTGTTGTAAAGCTAAGCTCTTGTTTACAGAACTTTTGCTGGAGTTTTGCATGTGTGATGGATCCGGTCACATGCATTCCTTCTTGGGGACTGTGTGCAAAAGGGTTTTAAAGCCACCCATCTGGAGCTGCGCCCTCCAGCACGGGAACCACCAGCCGCATGTTGTTACTGGGCACTTGAAATGTAGCCAGCCACTCTGTCTACACTTCTGAGTGGAGCCGTGTTATCGCTTCCCTGAGTCCAGACCAGTGAGTGAGTACTCAGAAATGTAGACACACTGAGATGTCTCTAAGTGTAAAATACGTACTGGATTTCAAAGACTTAGCACCAAATATGCAAATGATCTCATTAATAGCATTCATACTGATTACATGTTGAAATAATATTTTGGATACACTGGTTTAAAGAAAATATATTATTAAAATTAAAGTCATCTTTTTAAAATTGTGGCTGTTAGAAAATGTAAAGTTACATACGTGGTTCCTGTTCTTTTCTTTTTAAGAGACAGAGTCTCGCTATGTCGCTCAAGCTAGAGTGCAGTGGCACGATCATGGTTCACTGCAGCCTCCACCTCCCAGGCTCAAGCAATCCTCCCACCTCAGCCTTCTGAGTAGCTGGGACCACAGGCGTGTGCCACCATGCCTGGCTAATTTTAAAAATTTTTTTATAGAGCCAGGAGCAGTGGCTCACACCTGTAATTCCAACACTTTGGGAGGCCCAGGCAGGTAGATCACAAGGTCAGGAGATTGAGACTATTCTGGCTAACATGGTGAAACCCCATTTCTACTAAAAATATAAAAAATTAGCCAGGCGTGGTGGCACGTGCCTGTAGTCCCAGCTACTCGTGAAGCTGAGGCAGGAGAATCACTTGAATCTGGGAGGCTCAGCAATAAGCTGAGATCATGCCACTGCACTCCAGCCTGGGCGACAGAGTGAGACTCGGTCACAAAAATAAAAAATAAAAAATTTGCAGAGAGAGGGTCTCATTATGTTGGCCAGGCTGGTCTTGAACTCCCAGGCTCAAGTGATCCTCCCACTTCTGCTTCCCAAAGTCCCGGAATTACAGGCTTGAGTCCTATTCTGTTTCTATCAGACAGCACTGGTCTAGTGTTAGAACTTCTTCACCAAGTAAATGTTTGTACTGCTGACCCGACTTATTCAACTGGAACACATTCACTCATTCATTCTTTTAACATGAACATCTCTGGAGTGCTGCATGCTGGCAGACTTGGTACTAAGGACAAAGAGATAAAGACACAGGTGCTCCCCTCATGGGGCGCGCAGCCTTGCAGGGAGGTGGAGGCGCCAACAGGCAGTTGGGGTCCCAATGTGGGCAGGGTCCTGAGGCAGAGCGCAGAGCCTGACCAGGACCTCATGTCTATGCTGCTGAGGCTGGAGCCAGTCAGAGCTGCAGGCATCGTGCGTCCAGCCACCTCGTTCCACAGTGAAGAATCTGAGGCCCAGAAAGTCGATCAAGGTCACCAAGCAAGCAGGTGGCCGGGCGGGGGAGGAGGACTCAGATTGCCTGCCTCCCATCGTTGCCTTTTCACGCCTCCTGGCCATAGGTGCAGTCACTGAGCCCATCAGCTAGAGCCAGGACCAAGGGGCTGACCCTGTCTGCTCTGTGACTTGACATTAAATATGGTACTTTTCCCTTTCTGCCTACTGGAGTTGACCCTGCCCAGCATGACAGGAGACGATCAATCATCCACTGGTTCTTTCAAGGACAGCATCACAATGCCAAATGCCTCTTTCTCCCAGAGTTCTGCAGGTCCCTGGAAACCTCTGGCTGCTCTGGGCAGTGAAGGAATTAGGTCACACAGCACACACCCATGATAAATGGAATGTTCATGTCATCAAGGGCCTGTTTATTTCTCAGAATGAGTGGTCTTTGTCCTGGAGGCCCTGGGAGAGCATGAACTCACAAGTTGGCCAATCAGCAGATGACTGCAGGGAAAGTCAAGATTCAGGGAGGTCGGGTGCAGTGGCTGACGTCTATAATCCCAGCAATGTGGGAGGCCGAGGTGGGTGGATCACTTGAGGTCAGGAGTTTGAGACCAGCTGGCCAACATGGGGAAACCCTGTCTCTACTAAAAATACAAAAACTGCCTGGGTGCGGTGGTGCACACCCGTAATCCCAGCTACTCAGGAGGCTGAGGCAGGAGAATCGCTTGCACTCAGGAGGTGGAGGTTGCAGGGAGCTGAGATCACGCCACTGCACTGGGTGACTGAGTGAGACTCTGTCTCAAAAGTGATCCAGGGGATCCTGAGGAGCTCACCATGCCCAGGGAAGGAGCCCTGGTATATGGCCCAGTGGACGCTGCCAGGTGGCACGATATGACTCAGTGTACCCCAGACCCCCAAACTTCAGTGCACAACTGGAAGCTTGCATGGACTGGAGAACAGAGACAGAGAGACATTCTGAATGAGAACAGGACTGGGCCAACGTGGATATAAGAAGCATCTGAGAGTTAGAAGACTTGGGTTTCGGTCTTTCTCTGCCGGCAATGGTTGGGGTGACCTCAGACTTGTTCTCCTCATCTCTTGGACTAGAGGACCCGAGGTCCTCTCCAGCAGGGCTGTCCATGATACCAGGACTCTCTCTCTTGGCCACTGGAATGCGGACCTCCTTCCAACATCAGGAGACCCTGTAAGAGCTGACCCACTACAGCCTAGGGCCTGGGTAGGCCGCAGAAACAACCAGCCAATGGCACTAGACAGATGAGCTCCACTTCTAGAAGGAGGAAAGCTGCATTGTCTTTGATTCAGCTGGAGGTTAAGTTCATTGGAGGATTCTGGAGCCTCACAGAAAACCACTGAATGTGGTGTCAGGCCCTGGGCTAGTGGGGACTATCATTTCTTCCAAGCTGTGATCAGTGACCTCACCACATTCCTTTCTGTGGGGTGATGGCCCGACATCTGACACTATGGAAATATCCCCTCCCCACTGGACAGGCCACCCCACCCCTTGCCTGCAGCCCAATCTGCTTCCTACCCATCCCTTCCCAGCCACGGCAGCCCACGGTCTGCAGCGGCCTCCCTGCTGGTCAAGGCTGAAAAGATTCCAGGAAATGACTATGACATCTCTCGCTCAAGTCACAGTTGTCTCGGCGAGGGCTGGCACTCCCAGCTGCCCAGTCTGTTTGGGGTGAAAACAACTCCTGCTGAATGATCGAGGCTTGCAAGGATAAGTGGTTTTCATGTGGCTGGCTGGGGAGAAGTGGCTTCTTCTGGGTCGTCTTCTGGTTGCAACATCACTTTCCACCAAGGGACCCGCTTGAAAGCCTCCTCTACTTCTGTTTTTTGCTCACATGAAAGATTTGTTCAGGACAGTTAATAAAAAGCAGGCCCTTTCTCCATTAGTCTGAGGACATCTGGGGGCGGTCTCTTGTTCCCTTTCTCTGCTGTCACGGAGGGGATGTTTGCAGGGCTGCTCCAGGAGGAGAAGTAGCATGGCATTGGGTCCTTCTGCTGTACAGAGTGGCTCACTCTGCTGAACTTGGAGGCCCTCTCCCGGAGGAGGGGTCTGAGAACCCCAGCTTTTTTGGTGGGGCAGTGGAGAGCACTGGGTTAGGAGTTGAGACCTACGCTGGAGTATTCACTGGCCGCGAATATGTTATCTCACCTTGGATGCTTACTTCCTTCTTTGGGCCTCAGCTTCCAAATCCATAAAATAGGATCTCAATGTTCTCTAAGGCCCCTTTCTGCTGTCTAGGAGAGGCCTGGGATTCTCTCCCAGGCAGCCGCTGAAGGGAGGAGGACAAGTGAGGATCGCCAGAGAGCTCACGGCGCAGCCAGGCTGGGCTCACAGCACCTTGCTCCCGGGAAGAGAGGGCCCCTCCAGCCTCCCCATTCCTTACCTTGTCCCAGTCGGGAGCCAGTGACTGCCTCTTTGGCACTCCCAAAGCCCAGCTCTCTGCAGACCACACTGGCTGACACCAGGTCCCACTTGTCGTCGCAGACGGTCCCCCATTCTCCATTTTTGAGCACCTCCACACGGCCCTCCCCGATGCTGGCGCCGCCTCTCAGGCGCACCAGGGGTTGCTGAAGAGACATACGGTCCTGCTGAGTACAGACGCTGATGCATATTCAGCGGGCAACCACCGTCTACTCCCCCTCCCTTCCCCGCCACCCTGTCCCCAGGCTAGGCACTCAGTCTGGGAGCTGCAACTGTGCTTGACGTATGGATGAGCGTGTGTGTCGGCGGTGTGGGAGCTTCCTCTACAGAGTCAGCTCTGGTCCAAGCTCCCTTTGCAGCCCTTGCATGGAGCTTCTGTCCTGATCCTCTGGGAAGCCCATTGGGGACCATCAATCACTCATCACCCCAACCTATTCGTGCTACAAGTGTCCTTCCATCAGCGCTTCCCCCACCGACTCCAGAGCTTCATGCTTTAGAGCTACAGAAAGAAGCGCCTACCCTCCAAAGACTGCAGATTCCAAATGGATCATAATTATTCCTTATAACAAGGTTGCTTTTTTTTTTTTTTTTTTGAGATGGAGTCTCCTTCTGTCATCCAGGCTGGAGTGCAGTGGCATAACCTCAGCTCACTGCAACTTTTGCCTCCCAGGTTCAAGTGATTCTCCTGCCTCAGCCTCTGAAGTACCTGGGATTACAGGCATGCACTACCAAACCTGGCTAATTTTTTAAATTTTTGGTAGAGATGGGGTTTCATTATGTTGGCCAGGCTGGTTTCAAACTCCTGACCTCAAGTGATCCGCCTGCCTCAGATTCCCAAAGTGCTAAGATTACAGATATGAGCCACCACGCCCAGCATCAAGGTTGATTCTAAGCAAGTTTGGATCAATCTTGCTTATAACCCAGCGCCACAGTCTAGGCCTGCAGAGACTCCACAATACTAGGCGGGCACTGGAACGATTCTGCTGTGCACACCAATCACAGGCAGGAGGGAGCAGACAGGAGAATGGGAAGACAGGGAGCTGGAAAGCCAACCCTCATACAGCCATGACTCAGAGAATGGAGGCTGTAAGGGATGGGAGCCCCAAACTGATTTTTCCAGGGCTGGAAGTATGCCCAGCCACCCCCGATATGACTCCAAGTCTAAATTGGCCTGACTCCAAAAGATGAGCCCACCCAGTGATGCAGAGAGGGTGGAGAATGAGCATTTAAAACCCCTCATGCTCACTGACAGTCTGGAGGCTATCATCTCCTTTTGGGTTTCCCTGAGTTAGGCAGGAGTGGACCCACTCTCAACATCTTGGCCTCAGTGGATCATGTCTTACAAGATGGGAGGAGCTGGGCCGCTTGACTCCAGCTGTCCACATACCCAGGTTTGCATCTGTCTCTCTGCACGTATGTATGTGCAGGCTCACCTGCATGTGTGCTGCATGTATACACGTGTGTGTTTTGGAGGAGGCTCGGAAGCCTGTGAGGCTCTCAGCTACTGCTGATGCTCATTCAACTGCACACAGAGGGAGTGAGGAAGACTGTGTAGCCATCTGGGCGTGTCACATCAGATCAGTCATTGCTTGCCCTGGACCCTGTGTAGTCCTCAGCCCATAACTGCCTTCGCCCTACCACTGATGGCTGGAGAGATGCAGGCCTGGGTGGAGGGGACCTTTTCAATCATTCATATCCACCAGCTACCTTGAGGGGGATGATGACATACAAGATCCTGCCTCTCCACCAATCGTACCTTGGGGCTGGCAACGGCAGGGTGGGGTGCTGTGACAGAACCCAGATTTACAGACCCCAGGGACTGCGCTGGCCCCGGCAGTATGGGGAGAAGGAAAAAGGGGAAAATATCCATTGGCCACAGGAACTTTTAACCTAGCTTTAAAAAAAAACCCAAACAGAACAAAACAAGTACAACTGCTGCCTCTGTTTTCTGGAGAACGGTGACTTCCTGCTTCCCCAACCTCCCTTCCCAAGCTGTCTTCCCACAGTGACCATCCATGACCTAAGCTTAATGGAGGCGGAGTGTCAAATAACCTAGCCCCAGCCCGGCGGTGGGCAGGCAGTCAGCTGGCCCCAAAGGGAAGAAAGAAACCAAGGGAAAATATGATGTAAGGCCTGCTCGCTCTGTTTTAATTGGTTTGGTATGAATTTGATTCCTCTGCTCTAAACCGCAGAGTAGAGGAATTCCAGAACAGTAGGATCTGGTATTCTGGATGACACATAAGGGAAGCTCAGAAGCTCAGAGGCTCAGGCTGAGGCTGTGGGAAGGCTGTGGCCATCGAGTCACACATGGGGGCAAGGAGGGTATGGGGGAGTTTTGGGGGTGGTGGGCTGACTGTAGGAGGAGGGGAAAGTGGCGCTGTCCAGGTGCGTCCTGGAGTCACACGTATAATGGTGTGGTCACCTCTTTGCTCTTCAGAGGCCCCCGAGGAGACTCAGGGGACAGAGGAGGCAGGGCCTTATGGAAGTGCCAGAAGTCACTCCTACTAGTCCCCACTCTCTCCGGTTGAGGAGGGCGGGGCTCCCAGCATGCATTTCACTCCTGTCACTTAAGGCTGAGTCTTTTGTCCCAGTCACCACCCAGCCTGGGAGACGGGCCCCCAGTGCGGTTTATCCAGCTCTTGCCATGGTTTCCCTTTTATGCTGGAGGAGTGTAATCGCCCCCTTTCCAGAGCAGGTCTCGACAAAGAGGGGAGACGGGAGGGAAGAGGGGAAAGAGGGCACAAAAGGGCATGGCTCGGGGAGCGCTGGGCGGCTCAGCCGCTGCTGCTCCTGCCGGCTGCCTGGACCTGCTGACACGCCTGGCTGACACACTCTCTGCTCCCACCCCAGAGCCTTTCTGCCTCCTCTGGCTCCCTTTTATCCCCGCCTTGGTGACAGCCCACCTGGTACGCACCCTGCCAAGGCGGTGATTACTACAATCATCACACTCCTCAGATGCTATCTCTTTACTCATGTGGAGTCAGCAGACAGTGCCCTAAGTACTGAGGTTCTACCTGGCACAGGCAATCAGCCCCGAGACATGATAGGTCACTTCTCCTATCCCTCCCTCTCCTCTTTCCTGCTGCTATTCCCACACACTCACCAGAAATTAGCTGTTTCCTGAACACAGAAATCATAGAGACCCTTTGATGGATATAGGAGGAAGGAAGAGAAGGAAAAAGAAAAGTGAATCTAGAAGAGATGGACAGGGTGCTTGCCCTTTTTCAGAGGCTGCGTCAAGCCTGCTGTGGTTGGGCTACTTTACTTGTCCTAAGAAAGCGGCCAGTTACGCTGGGCAGGGTGGCTCACACCTGTAATCTCAGCACTTTGGGAGGCCAAGGCGGGTGGATCATCTGAGGTCTGGAGTTCAAGACCAGCCTAGCCAACATGGTGAAATCCCGTCTTTACTAAAAATAAAAAAATTAGTCAGGCATGGTGGTGGATGCCTGTAATCCCAGCTAATTGGGAGGCTGAGTCAGGAGAATCAGAATCGCATGAACCCAGGAGGTGGAGGTTGCAGTGAGCCAGGCTGGCACAAGAATGAAACTCTATCTCAAAAAAGAAACAAAAGAAACTGGCTTGTTGAAATAGGGCTGTTACTTTATATGGGAAGACGTTCATCTGCATTTCTGGAATATACTCACAC